>OY288109.1:37155341-37226688 GCA_958431115.1 Syrphus vitripennis | reverse complement strand
GGGCGTCCTGGTCTACGCCATCTCTCCAGCGCAAGCATGGTCTACCACGCTGCCGTCTACCATAGAATGTACCACAAAGGACTTTCCGAGCAGGTTCCTCTTCACTCATGCGAGCTAGGTGCCCTGCCCACCGGAGTCTACCGAGCTTAATTTTTGTCACTATGTCTGCTTCAAGGTAGATTGCGTACAATTCATGATTGTACCGTCTCCGGAATCGCCCTTCCTCACATATGGGGCCAACAATTCTCCTTAAGACTTTTCTCTCGAACGCGGCTAAGAGGTCGGAGTGTCTTTTGCTAAGCACCCAAGTCTCGGATCCATACGTGAGTACTGGCAGGACCATGGTCCTGTACAGCAGCAGTTTTGAAGTTATGGTGAGATTTCTGGATTTGAAGAGCTTTGACAGACTATAGTAGGCTTTGTTGGAATTGAGCAGCCGCCCGCGTATTTCTTCTTCTATATTATTATCGGCTGCTACTATTGACCCAAGGTATTTAAAGGATTGCACCACTTCAAATTCGTGCTCCGCTACCTTGATTGTTTGACCAACTGTTCTTCTCGCATTCGACGCCACCATGTACTTTGTTTTACCTTCACTAATGTGCAGCCCCAGATTTTGTGCCGCCTGCTCGATCTGGATGAAGGAATCGTGTACAGCTTGTTCGGTTCTTCCGATGATGTCAATGTCGTCTGCGTAAGCCAGTATCTGGCTGGACCTGTTGACGATGGTCCCTCTTGTTGCCGTGCCAGAGTCACGGATTGCTTTCTCCAACGCCAGGTTGAAGAGGAGGCAGGCCAAACCATCCCCTTGTCGGAGTCCATTAAAGATGTTGATTGGTCTGGATAGCAATCCGGCTATTTTTACTTGGCTTGTTACGTTGGTCATGGTCAACCTACAAAGTCGTGTCAACTTATTTGGGATGCCGAATTCTCTCATGGCTTTGTAAAGTTCTACCCTGGCTATGCTATCATAGGCGGCCTTAAAGTCTATAAACAGATGGTATGTTGGGATGTTAAATTCTAGACATTTTTCCATCGCCTGCCTAAGGGTAAAGATCTGATCAGTTGTTGATTTGCCTGGAATGAAACCACACTGATATTGGCCGATTATGGTTTTAGCGTATGGGGCTATCCGTTCTTGTAGGATAGAGGAGAGTATCTTATAGGCGGTACTCAACAACGTGATACCTCTATAATTGCTGCACGTTGTGACATCTCCCTTCTTATGTATGGGGCAAATTATACCTTTTCGCCAGTCTTCTGGCATTTCTTCCTGCTCCCATACGTGCACTATAATATCATGAATTGCTTGGCGTAAGGCTGGCCCGCCGTGGTGGAATAGTTCGGCTGGTATGCCATCGGCTCCCGGGGCTTTGTTTTTCTTAAGCCGGGCTATAGCCTTCTCAACCTCTTCTATGCTTGGTGGCGGTAACATAGGGTAATCTTCTTGAAGTAGTGGAGCCTCTACTTCTGCAGTGAGCTGACCATTTAGCAATTCATTAAAGTACACTTCCCATCGCTCCAGTATGCTTTGGGGATCGGTGATCAGATTTCCCTCTCCGTCCTTGCAGTAAGTGCAGCGTGGTGTGTACTGCGTCATGTTTCGGACGGATTGGTAGAACTTCCGCGCCTGGTGCGGACCTCGCTCTCGGCTTCTTTCTAAATCACAGATGATGTTCTTCTCCCAGGCTGATTTTTTCTGTCTGTGAAGCCGTTTTTCTATTCTTCTGAGCTCTTTATATTCATCTTCGCGTGCCCGCGTTCTATGAGATTGTTGCATTGCTCGGTACGCAACATTCTTACGTTCAGTCGCTAGCTTGCATTCATCATCAAACCAGTCGTTACCATTTTGGTTTTGGGTTTTTGTCTCCTTTTTGTGTTTTTAATTGATATTATTAAAATACAAAAAATTTTGTTTTTAATTAGATTTTATTTTTAATAACAAGACAAGTTTGCGCCCGATGATGGACTGAGTCCGAAACGCGTCGCCTCCCAAAATTAAAAATTATTTTTGTGAAATTTATTAAAAATAAAATCTAATTAAAAACAAAATTTTTTGTATTTTAATAATATCAAACCAGTCGTTCCGACTTCTACGACTGCTGCCTAAGATGGAATTGGCAGTACTAATGACAGTGTTTTTAAGGCGTGTCCACTTCTCATCTACGCCCAGCATACTGGCTCCAGGACTTACTCTCCCTGGATCGAGTGGTTCTAGGGCGAGTCCTAACGCAAGTCCAAAGGTGTTAGTTTGATTTTGACGACTGTGAAAAATTTTATATCGGACAAACAGGCAGATCTTTCAAAGATAGATTTTCCGAACATCTACCAAAACGTAACACAAAATCAAACTTTGCTCTTCATTTAATTGACAATAACCATAATTATACTGACTTTGAATCAAACCTCAAACCATTACATTTCTGTAAAAAAGGGAAAAATCTCCCGAACAGAGCTAAAAATAGGACAGGCAGAAGAAAAGGCTGGAAGGAAATTTGTTTGACAGACGTCAAGAAATGAAGAAGGAATAGAGAAAACCGAAGGATTAGCGAATAGCCGGGGAAAAAGATGAAGATCTTAATGGAAAGGGAGGAAAGGACAATAGAGAAAGAAGACATAAGAGGAGATTGAGGAGTACGCAGCTGTCCGCTGCGGAGGTCGCGGCATGCTTGCTGTGCTCGACTATGCTCGCCGGAATGGGGGGATCTTGCCTCCGCAAACGGACTTACTCCTATTTCAAAAAAATATAAATCATGCCTAGAACGAACTGAAAATAAAAGAGCGAACCACCACCTTGTAGCCCACCACTTTCGAAGGCTGCTGGTATCGGCGCAGCTTGGCCTTGTGCTCCCACCCCTCCGTGGAATCCGGCTGGCCATCCTGTTGATCGGACTCCCCTTGATTTGGAACTTCCTAAGGCATCATCACCCAACCTGAAAACGCCGTCATTCTCGTCACTTTCCCTAGCTTACCTTTACTCACACCCTAGTAAGCCTCTTTACTACTCCATCGAGCAATTAGCTCGATCAAAATTCAAAATAAAAAGGATTTTTTTTTTATTGTCACCAGTGACTTTAGCATATCATTATTTATTGATAATTATGGACATGTTAAAGCGATTACTCCAAATATGACTTACAAGAATTGAAAAAAATGAATTTTTGTAGCTTTAAAATTCAAAACATAAAAAAGTAAGAAAAATCTATGAACAATTTGGAAATTTTTACTTAAAATAACAAAAAAAAATTATTTAAAACACGAAAAAAAATATCTAAAAACAAAACCGCCGAAAAACCTGGAAAAATAACCGGTTTCCTCGGCAATAACCCTCCCCAAGGTTCTCGCAACTACTCTCCAGGTGAATTAGTTCACGCCCGCGGAAACAACGCGATATCCCTCAACGATCTACCTACAAATAGAGCTCTATGTATGGTTCTGTTTAAAGGGGCAAAATCTTGCTATCGCAGCGTGATTTGGAGAGAATCCCTCCGTTGGAATTCTTACTAACTTGCCGGTGTAAGATTTTTCCACACTTTTTTGCGGAATATCAAAAATTTTAAATTTATTCTAATTTTAAGTTATGAAAAATCGCTTATGTAATAAAAAAAATATAAAAATATATATATAAATTGGACTAAGTGTCACGCCGTCGTTCCAATCCGGAACCTTCGGAAGACGATTTCGTGCTCTGGTTCACGCTTCTCTGTACGGGATTTTCATTGGGTTTTCTTGAAAATCGTAGCTTGAGTTGGTTTCCGTAAGCTCGCACGGAACTTCACGAAATTTTCACGAGATCGCGATTTTGAGATGATTTACAAGATATTTTCTTGCTGAAATAAATCAAAAAAAATAACCCAAAAAAAAAACGGAAAGGGGTGATTTTCTGCGGTCCTCCACCAGAAACCTATGAGTAATTGTGAAATACTTAGGTATAGCCTGATCGCCCTACAAGAAATGGCTAAAAACTACCTTACTTGAGACCCGGAGATTCACGGGCTTAAATGCACCACTTTTGTTGGCGAAATGGGCTCGACCCCGATAACTTTTGGAGAGCTTCGTCTCGGTCAGAACTTTCACCCTATAGCACCATGTACAAAAAAAACTTATAAGTACGGCCACATAATCGTCGCTTAACATTCTTCTTTCACTCACCCTTTCACAAAAAGAACAAATAAATAATCACAATGTGCCTCTTTCTCGATGAAATCAGCTCCTCAAGAAATTCTTTAGAAAATAGCTGCTAAACTGAATCTTCACTTCTTACTGAATTTATAATTCAATTTTATCGATGGATGTAGGTTTATTCACTATTCAAACCTTATATGCTTCTTAGATGAAACTTAGATTAGCACTAGTCACGGCGACGATCGAACTTCACATGTCCTCTAGCACGGAACGAAACTTTCGACGGAACTGTGTCAGACTGTAATTGTCGATACACTTTTTCTCTGTCGACCGTAGATTGCTTCGTCATGTCGCCAACCATCTTAGCCACCGCGGACGCTCCACGTAGTTTCTAGGCGCTGCGGACACTCGAACATAGTTTTTAGCCGCTGAGGTTAATGTCGCGTTCTAATTTGTGTTTGTTCGAATTTACGATACAAGGAAAACAAACAAAAAAAAAAACAAGACATAGAAATGTATCCCAAACGTCCAAGACGAACACAAGATTACGTTCAAGATATTTATTACTGACGACAAGAAAAACATTGTCATAAAACGCCCGCTTCTAAATTGTAAATCCTCAAATTGTTCCAATTGTGTTTTCGTATTCTTAATTCTAATTGTACCTAGTAATTAAGTTCATTTATGTATTAATAAAGAAAAAATAAGGAATCTCTTATAACACCTCAAACTATTTTCTTTTATTTATCGACCTTAATATTTTCGTTTGCTTCAAAACAAATCAAATTTGTTGTCAAACGCTAACTACAAACTCAAACAATAATGTGCGACTACCCTTATCTCGTTTGTATTTTCGTTCCACTTTTTACTTCCATTCTAGCCTTCCAGTCACTTCCAGAAAGCCGTTCCACAATCTCCATTTTCCATTCATGACTTTATTTCCGATTTTTCCATTTCAGGCCGCCATCATCATTAATGAATAGCTTCTTTGTATATGAAAACTATAGTACTATCATGGCGAGTTTTTTTTAGGGTTGCAGAGGTCCTGGTGGTGGCGCTGCAAAATGTGAGGTGTAAAATTCGATTTGGGGAGTCTTTAAGCGTCGAAAATTGGTGGTAGGAGCAAGAGGAGACTATTTTTTGGATAATTGCATCCAAAAAATATCAATAAATATCATTTAAAACCTCCATAAGCTCTCCGCAAAAAAAAAGAGTAAGGGTTGCATAGGTAAATTAGATGTCGCCCCATTCGACTTCCACCATGATAGTACTATAGTTTTCATATACAAAGATAGCTTCCACCGACCGACCGACTACAACCGCCTGGACCACCTCACTATACTCGTAAGTACAAAAAAAATCTATTTACTATAGTGCCTGGCTACACGGTGATTTTTCAATCGATTGAAAAATCACGTGTGGTGACTACACAGTGTTGTGCCCAATCAAGTTCCACTTTTCCATTTCGTAAATAAATGAAAAGTAATAAACATAAAAAACTTTTGAAAACATTAATCTACACCTTTGAAATTACAATGAATGGCAAATTGACATTCTCATTGAGAAGAAGCCAGAAAAAAAATAAACAAACGTCAAAAAGAGGAACAATTTGTATTGCGCACTCGGAAAATTCAGTTCCCTTCGTGAGCATCTTCCCCCTTCACTCCTCATCCCTCTTGACTACAATCTGGCTGGTTAGGCGATTGAAAAATCACCGTGTAGCCAGGCACATAGTGGTATTTTAAGTTTTTATTTCGATTTATCTTTTGTTTGACTTGCTTTTCATATTTTTGGTAACGTTTTAATGTTCTATCTATATTTTTATTTCCTCTTACAGGTCTCATAGTGAGCGCTGCGTCATCACCTCGGGACTGGGACGACCACGCTGACGCTTGGTAGCGAGCAATAATATCGTAAGTATTAATAATCCTTTATTATGCATGCCATCATGCTTACAATTTCATTTCGCTCTATTCATTTCAGGTACAATTACCGCGCCTACGACGCCTCGTCTGCCATATCGCCCATAAAAGGACTCAGCAACCGCCCCCCTTAAGCGACGACAAGACGTCCCAACCGGCATCCGCTACAAGATGCTTGGTAGCGAGCAAAAATATCGTAAGTATGAATAATATTCTACTATATTCACCATCATTTTTACAATTTCCTTTCATTCTTTTTATTGTAGGTACAATTACCGCGCCTACGACGCCTCGTCTGCCATATCGCCCATAAAATGACTCAGCAACCGCCGCCCTTAAGCGACGACAAGACGTCCCAACCGGCAGCCGCAACAAAATCAAATGAATTTAAAACTTATTAATATTAATTAATTATATTAAGTATTTATTGTTCTAATGAGAAATATATATATGTTCATTGTATATAAAACTTATAGTACTATCATCACGATGATTTTTGAGTTGTGTGCTGTGGTCGTCTGAGGGCGCACTTGTATATACACAGAAACAGCAACCAAAAAATTAGTAAGTGATGTGATCGCTTGGGGGCCGACGTGTGGAACGTGCTGATCATAGGGAAATTACTTACCTAGAGAACCGACTCGAGGGGTTCGTTCTCTATCGCCCTACAAGCTGATTTGTACCGATTCGTAGACCATGTTGTAGTGCCCCGTGCATTTTAAATGGAGGCTGAACCACCTTTAGCTCAACGAAAAGGTTCATGTGCGGAACCCAATTGTGGTGGATAAGTTGGCCCAGATAATTTAAAACCAGCATCCGTTAAATTCAAAAATTTTATATTTTTTAATAAAATTGCTTTTTTTGACCATTTTTCAACAAAATATAATTGAATATTGGCATTTATTGGTGCTGGTATACAAATCCCTTGCCATTTATATATATTTAATTACAAATAAATAGTAAAAGTATCAAAAAGTAGAAGAGTAGCCTAAAAAATACTTGCAAGCAGCCCGTAAGAAAATGAGCACAACACATCGCAACACATCTGTTAAAATACTCACCTTTGACAGATCAAACAAAAAAAAAAAAATGTCAATTGTGTTGAATTTTCAGTGATTTTCAATTTCAATGGTTTACATTTTCACTTTTTTCAAAATATTTATTAATATATCACTAATAAAAACTTTTGTCGAGCGTTTTTCTTTTATTTCAGCAAACAGGTAAGTGTTTTACATAAAAATTACATTAGTTTAGTTATATAACCAGTATTTTAGTGGTGTAGTCAGGTGTAATTTTTTCATTTACATATTTTAGTTAAGTATTTTTTCATTTTTTTTTCGAGGGTTTTCCTTAAAATTCTCACTAGTGCCACATAAAATTCAATATAGTTTTTTAAAACACCTGCAGGAAATCATTTATAACTGGAAAACGTTTAAATCATCAAAATCGAACCAGAGGAACTAAAATAGTGACGGTTTATATGTGGCGCTGCTGAATTTCAAGGAAAATCCTCAAAAAAAAAAATTGTAAACCAATCTCTAACTCCGAAAGTTCTTATTAGATTTTGATAATTTAAACGCATTTCAGTTATAAATGATGTCCTGCAGGTGTTTTAAAAAACTATATTGAATAGTTTTAAAAAAACTATATTGAATTTCGGCAAAAACTAAAAAAAAGTCATACAAGTATTTTTTTCATTTTTATGAATTTTATTTTATGAAGATGCTACAATTATATTATTTTTTTTTCTTTTTTTTATATACCAATTCAAAGAAGATGGAAGCTCATGAGAATGGGGTTTGTAAGTATTTTAATTCCATAACTTGCAGTACATCCTTCATAAATTATTTTCTTTTTTCTTTTAGTGTCAACAAGATGGAATATATCTTTTGAAGTAGAGCCAACAGCAGGAGATACATCGGTACCACAACCAACTCATAGCACACCAAAACGAAGGCACATATGTGTCCTCAAATGTACGGACTTTGAAGTGCTTCATAGATGCCCACAGGATGATCAAAGGTATTTATGCATTTGTGTTACAGATCCTATTTTTAATATCCTAAAATGGAGCTAGTCGATTATTGTTTGGAATAGCAACAAAATTAACTCGACAGCAGTTATTAAGTGCATAATGACCCAAAATATTTAGTTCACCTCTATTTAAAAAAAATTATTGATTACCAAAAAAAGCAAAAGATGAATGTTTGGGGCATTATTCACATTTATTATTCTGCAATGGTCATTTAAACTTTTTCAAAACAAAATTTACAGCTCTGTAATAAAGTTATTGAAATGAATTTTCGGTTCTTAATATTTTTTTGCAAAACACAATTTTTATAATCATTTTTTCTTATCAACATAAAAACAAACTTACGAATTTTGTTTGCATATACAGCTTTCGTGATTCCCTGCGCATTCCCTTCCACTTGGTAGCAGGTAAAGGATAGTTAAATAAGTCATAGTTAAATAAGTCATAGTCATAAATAAGTCATAGTCATAATCATAGTTATAGTCTAATAATAAGTCTTTATCTAGGTTAAATGGAATAAAATTTGAAAATTATGATATAATATTAAGAAATAAAAATAAAAAATTTCGTAAATTTTATGAAGTCTTAGTTGGATAACTAAAAGACGAAATAATTTTTTTAAAAAAATAATTAAAAAAAAACTATTCTTAAGACACATTTTATTTTAATATTACTCGTAAGAAATGATACTAACAGAATTAGTCTTTTTCGTCAATAAATACAATGATGGTTCTTATACCAATAGAATTTTTTTTTTCAATAAATATTCTGATGGTTCTTGATGGGTTTTACAATGACATTTGAATTTATTTTCAAATGTTTCGACGTAAAATTGATAAAAAGTGTTTTTTTTTTTTCAATTAATTAATTTCATTGTATAACAAAAATTTTCTTCAAAATTCAGCAGAGAAATATGGAGGGAAAAACTTAATCTGGCACAATTGAAAAAAAGCCACAGGGTTTGCAACAAGCATTTTTCAAATGTGAACGCAAAAAAGAAACATCTTCCTGGATGGGCTGTGCCAGATTCTGTTGCCCAAGAAGATATAGGATATAGAAGTATATCTTTTGGGACCCAGGATTTCTCAACGCAAACAAGCTCTGCGTTGAGAAACAACACGCCGAAAAAGGTAAAGTTGAGAGAAGAAAATTTAAAGCTGAATAAAAAAATTTTAGAAATGCAATTAGAATTTGATCAAGCTATTCGGTCAAAAGATTGTGAGATTTTGTCCCTGAAAAAAGAAATTGATTGTCTGAAATCTAAAGTTGAATCGGCCAACTTAGATCTAGAAAAATTGCCAACAGATATAAGGTTATTAGTAGATAATAGTTTGAGGAATTTTGATAGGCCGCCTGAGGGACGTAGGTATAATACAGAAATAAAGATGTTGGCACTTTCGATTCTTTTTATTTCTCCTGTTGCACATAGGTTTTTAAAGCCGTTGTTGGATCTTCCATCCGTAACAACACTTAGAGACTTTATTTCAGCCTGGCCCAAAACTCCAGGTAATATAGATTTTAACGTCAAGAGCCTAGTGCTTAAAATGAGTGAGAGCCAGCTTCCCAATATTTATAAATATTGTTCAATTTCGGCTGAAGAAATGGCATTGAGAACTCATTTTGACTATAATAGAAAGACAGATTTAGTTGTAGGCTTAGAAGATTTAGGCGATGAACAATCCCGCTCAGCTTTCCCTGGAAGTAGTGTTTTAGTCATTATGGCTCAAGGAATTGCAAAGAGATGGAAACATCCTAGCATATTATTTCGTTAGGAATAGTTGCCCCCCCTTTACTATAAAGAAACTCCTATTTCAGGCTATAACTGCGTTGCAAGAAAACAATTTATGTCCAGTGCAGTTCGTTTGCGACCAGGGCCCAAATTTTAGAGGCTTGGCCAGGATTCTGGAAATCAGTCCCGAAAAAACATATTTTGAGGTCAACAATTCCAAAATATTTTTTTTTTATGATGTTCCACATCTTCTTAAAAGTGCTCGAAACTGCTTATTAAAAAATGATATCATTTTTTCCGAAGAGCAGAGAGCAACATGGAATGATATTCAGTATTTGTATGATGTCGATTGTGCAAATGAATATCAACTATGTAATAAGCTGAGCGCAGACCATTTGAATCCTAATAACTCGCAGAAAATGAAAGTTTGCCTTGCTGCGCAGGTTTTTAGCAACACCGTTTATTCGGCATTTAATACTCTTTATGAGTATGATCATAGGACATCGACAATGATAGGTACAGCTAAATTAATTTTATTTTTTGGAGATCTATTTGATCTTTTTAATTCATCTAGCAAAACAGCACAACAGGAGAAACAGGCAGGTTTTACATACAGTGAGTATCAGAATCAACTTCTGACACGTTCCGATTCACTTCTTAGATCCATTCGCATTATTAATAATGAGGGCAAAGATGTTACCAGCACTTTTTCGTTTATAAAAGGTTGGCTCATAAACATACAGTCCCTGCGTTCGTTATGGGAACATATGCAGCCTTCTGGTTTTGAGTTTTTACTTACTCGGCATATGAACCAAGATTGTTTAGAAAACTTTTTTGGTAAAATTAGATCTTCCGGTGGAAATAATACCCGTCCTAGCTGTCATCAATTCCAAAGCCGCTTTCAAAAGCTTTGGGGTATCCAATACCTAGAAATTGTTAGAGGAGGTAATTGTAGAGTAGATGTAGAAATTAGTGAGCTAGAAGTTTTTTCGTCAGGTAGAAATTTGAGGGTTAATATAGATTGGTTGAGGTCTGAGCAAGATGTTGGTCCCGATAGCATTTCGAAGATTGTGTTATCTAACGACATAAGTGGAGATGAACTCATCAATGAGAACAGCTTTGTTTATGTTTGTGGATGGCTTTATCGGAGATGTTTTCAACAACATCAATGTTCAAATAATTTACCAATAGTGTCAGAGTCTGTCCAGTCCGATAGTTTGTATTTTACAATTAAGAAACAATTCACCAACCGAAACCTCGTTGCTCCACCTCCCGCGTTCGTGGAATACATAAGGCATCTCGACAATGTCTTTGTAGAAAAATACATATAACAACATAATTATATTTATATTTATTTATTTTATATTATCATTAGTATTAGTAATAATTTTATTATTTTATTGTTCTTTTTTTAATTTATTATGTATGGTATAAAAATATACACAAATTTGTATGAATTGTTATTAATGTTTTTGTTTTTAAAGCTTGGTGCAATAGGCCTACCGGGGAAACCGAACACCTTATCAAAAAATCGGTTAACGCGCCAAAAAGCATACCCCATGGGTGGTGCGGAAATGCTTTAAAATGTAACAATTTTTTATTTACTTCCCATTTAAATTTAATGTAGACTTTGAGAAGAACTCAGTTGAAGTCAAGAACAGCGTAAGTATTTTGTTTAAACTTTATTATTCCAATGTTCAGCAAAAGTTGGCATTATTACCTCAGAGACAAAATTATCAATGCTAACCTTGCGGGATCATGACGATATCTAATGACAAACATCTTAATTGGGAATTGGTAAATTTTAATATGGTCGAAACACCTCTATAGTGCATTTAAATTGCAGAATGCATTTTACCATAAATCATGTATGGGATATGAGATACTTCTTTTTAATACATTAAGTACTGATTTTAAAAAGGTATCAACCATCTCTACGATTTACCGTTGGTCAGCTACACTGCAAAATGTTTTTGATTTTTCCTCATGATAGCAAAAAGTGAGAAAGTTGGAAAACGTTTTGCAGTGTATCTGGCCAACGGTAAATCGTAGAGAGATGAATGATACCTTCTAGGAATCAGCACTTGATGTTGTTACAAGTTGCATTAAAATATATTACTTAAAAATTCTAATACGAAAAAGCACCCTCAAACTACGCATACAGGTTCCTCTATGTGAGTCCCAGAAGTGAATTTTTTTTAATGGTAACTCTTTTTTAATTAATTTTGATGCTCGTTTGTAGAGCATCAATTACTGATTCCAAAAAGGTATCAACCTTCTCTGTAAGACGTATCGTTCGTTGGATACACTGCAAAATGTTTTTGATTTTTCTTCATGATGGCAAAAAGTGAGAAAGTTGGAAAACGTTTTGCAGTGAATCTGGCCAACGGTAAGTCGTAGAGAGATGAATGATACCTTTTCGGAATCAGCACTTGATGTTGTTACAAGTTGCATTAAAATATATTACTTAAAAATTCTAATACGAAAAAGCACCCTCAAACTACGCATACAGGTTCCTCTATGTGAGTCCCAAAAGTGAATTTTTTTTAATGGTAACTCTTTTTTAAATAATTTTGATGCTCGTTTGTAGAGCATCAATTACTGATTCCAAAAAGGTATCAACCTTCTCTGTAAGACGTATCGTTCGTTGGATACACTGCAAAATGTTTTTGATTTTTCTTCATGATGGCAAAAAGTGAGAAAGTTGGAAAACGTTTTGCAGTGAATCTGGCCAACGGTAAGTCGTAGAGAGATGAATGATACCTTTTCGGAATCAGCACTTGATGTTGTTACAAGTTGCATTAAAATATATTACTTAAAAATTCTAATACGAAAAAGCACCCTCAAACTACGCATACAGGTTCCTCTATGTGAGTCCCAAAAGTGAATTTTTTTTAATGGTAACTCTTTTTTAATTAATTTTGATGCTCGTTTGTAGAGCATCAATTACTGATTCCAAAAAGGTATCAACCTTCTCTGTAAGACGTATCGTTCGTTGGATACACTGCAAAATGTTTTTGATTTTTCTTCATGATGGCAAAAAGTGAGAAAGTTGGAAAACGTTTTGCAGTGAATCTGGCCAACGGTAAGTCGTAGAGAGATGAATGATACCTTTTCGGAATCAGCACTTGATGTTGTTACAAGTTGCATTAAAATATATTACTTAAAAATTCTAATACGAAAAAGCACCCTCAAACTACGCATACAGGTTCCTCTATGTGAGTCCCAAAAGTGAATTTTTTTTAATGGTAACTCTTTTTTAATTAATTTTGATTCTCGTTTGTAGAGCATCAATTACTGATTCCAAAAAGGTATCAACCTTCTCTGTAAGACGTATCGTTCGTTGGATACACTGCAAAATGTTTTTGATTTTTCTTCATGATGGCAAAAAGTGAGAAAGTTGGAAAACGTTTTGCAGTGAATCTGGCCAACGGTAAATCGTACAGATATGAATGATACCTTTTTGGAATCAGCACTTAATGCTGTTACAAGACGCATTTAAATCTCTTACTCAAACGTTTTAACTTGGAAAAGCACCCTAAAACCACAATTACATGTTGCAATATGAATGTCCCAAAAGTTAATTTTTTTTAATGGTTACTCTCTTTTAACTAATTTTAATGCTCTTTTGTAGAGCATCAATTACTGATTCCAAAAAAGTATCAACCATCTCTGTAAGACGTATCGTTCATCAGATACACTGCAAAACGTTTTTCATTTTTCTTCATAATGGCAAAAATTGAGAAAGTTGAAAAACGTTTTGCAGTGTATCTGGCCAACGGTACATCGTACAGATATGAATTATACCTTTTTGGAATCAGCACTTCATGCTGTTACAAGTAGCATTTAAATCTTTTACTCAAAAGTTTTAATTTGGAAAAGCACTCCTAAACTACGCTTACCAGGTTACAATTTGTTGTCTTTTTTATTTGCTTCTCATTTAAATTCAGATGTATGCAGTAAGATGGAATCCTAGCACATACACTAGGGTGTTTACAAAAAATATTTTTAAATTTACCGCCAAAACTTGATCTCAGTTCGAATAAAGTTTCTGACAATATGGACAGACATTGTTCACTCGTTTCTGAGACTTTTTTTTATACATAAATATGATCAGATCTACCAGTCGTCAGTACTAAGAATTACCATGATAGCATTACCTGTTAATCAAGAATGAAATTCATAAGTATGTCATGTTTCTTTTATTTGCAAATTGGAATATATTTTACAAAAAAAAGCCTCGTTTTTTCCTCTTCTTTACCTATGTACAATGTATGCATAACTACATATCAATACAAATTAATAAAACAATAAACGTGTTTAATTATTTAATTATTATATTATAAAAAAAAAAAAAGTGAACCCTATCTGTCATTTTGCCTTGCTGAGAAGTAGTGTTGTGAAGTAGAAAGATTTTAAAAAAGTGAAAAACGTACTACAAAACTAATAAAAAAGTGAAATAAAAACCAATTTGTGTTGAAAATTAAATCATATTATTATTAAAATATAAATCAAAATGAGGTGCTGCGTGAAAAGTTGTAAAAACTTGTATAACCGGAAAAACAAAAAGTTTTCATTTCACAAGTAAGTCTTGGCTCATATTCCACAAAAAGTAACTTAAAGTGATGTTATTTTGGTAAATATGTTATCTTAGAATACTTTTATATTGTTATTTCATGGTATTTTAAGATAAAAATAGCAATATTGTTCAAAATAAAAATATACTTTAATCATGTTGCACAAATGAGCTTGTAATGTCAAATTATAAATTTTAGTACAGGGACGGATAGGTTTTTGTTGGTGATGGCAAGGCGCTAAGAAACGTTAAGCGCCCGTAGTGCAGTTATTTTTCCGCGGTTTAGTTTTGGAAATATACTACGTATTTTCAATATTGCTGCGATTGTCCATGTCTATCGTGTCGGTTTTGTATCTTCGTCAAGAAGTATTTGTGTCCAGTTGTGATGATTTTAATTAAGTAAAAAAAGCTCTACTACTTTAATAATTTTCAAGATTTCCGAAAGATGAATGGAAAGCACTAAAGTGGACGGAAATTCTTGAGTTGGATGAAATCAAGTATTCATACCATGTCTGTTCAAGTCACTTCCGTGAATGTGACTTCATAAAATCTGCTCCAGGAAAAAAAATTACTTTTTCCTTCTGCAATGCCAATTTTATCTGAACATATTTTTAATAATATTTCTAAAGACAAGATATTTTTATATTGCATCACGAAGTAACGAAAAGTTATCAATTAGAACTAAATTGACAAAAACAGTTCACTTCAGGGGAATGTAACTATGTATGTATTAAATAAATTGTGATTTCAAATTATGTATTTGACTAAGGAAAATATTTGTGATAATGTTTTTTTTTCATTAAAATTATACATAAAACTAAAAACTATATTTTCATTTATCCATTTAAAGTTTTCAGGTTCCTGTAAGAGGTAAGTTTAATTTTATTACTTCAAGTGTACTTTATTCGATATTATAATCCAGCCAGAAATAAATCAAAAAAAACTCATTCAATTATTTATTTGATCGAATAAATTTAACCAAATTAAAAAAGTTTTTTTTCTTTTAAGGCTTACAGTAATAGCTATGCTCCTTTGTATGTGAATAAGTACTTCTGAGAAAATGGAAATCATATTCCAGTACTTCTAGCTACACATATTTTTATTAAACCACCCAAAAAAAAATTTAGCAAAATATTCCTTTCGGCGCCCCAGCAAATAGCCGTCTACCTTCACTCCAACCCTGTGCCAATGCATTTGTGTTTGTGTAACTCACACAATTATGAAAACTACTTCACTTTTTTCTCGATATGCCTCTTCCTGTACTTCTTATTCAATGGCTGAACCAATTCATTCGATGTTGGCAGGATACTGGATACTGTTCATCTTATGGATTAGAGTGGAAACTGATCAGGTAAGCTGTGGAGAAGAAATCGCAAATGAAATGTTTTTGGTAAAGAATGGGTACGTTCAGGTGAATTAAAGGACTGCAAATGCTGTCAACTGCATTCTTGAACGCCATTTTTGCTTAAGGCAACTACTTATTTTTTTTACACAAACTTATTATTATTTTGACACTAACTATCAGCTGATACATTTATTTGAAATGAAGGGAGATTTTTCTTCCCTTACTTTCCAGTCAAAAGTCACCTGCATTTGCAGGAAATTCGTTGCTTTGCTCCGAACTTCTGGATACATTTCATGTTTGAAATATCTGTATGGTTGTTTGCGAGTTGTTGCGGGTTGCTTGTCGTTTATTGTATTGGAGTTATTGTTTTTTTAGTCTCCATTTGTTGATGGTGCTATTTTTCTTGAATTTACAGATACAAAAACGTTTAATAATTTGCAAGACATTGAATAATTTGAAAAAATATGAAATTAAATAACACAAAATACAAACCTCAGTAAGTCTGTCATTGACAAATAACAAAAAGTCCATTAGTTGTTTTTGTAGTCCAATCTGACATTTTTTTTCACAACTTACAGGTACACACCGATAGGAGAATTAAGAGAGTTTTCTCTTATTCTCAAATAAAATTTGCAGGTTTAAGAAGCAAGAGGGGTACCGGTCGGTTCTCTAGGTAAGTCTTTTCTCTATGGTGCTGATGATAGTACTATGCAAATTTATATACAATGTATATGTTGTCATAAATTTGACAGCTAAAAATTGGGACAAATAACGGTTTACATATTTTAGTTTTGAGTTCTGTCTGTCAATTTTAACCACGTTACGCTTTAACCATCCTTACTTATTAATTGTTCATAAAAACTATCAAATTGTTTATATTTTGTTAACTATTGACTAAAAATGGCTTTTCAAATTTTTAAAATTGTTTTCCAAATCCTCTGAAGCCATTCCTGATCGATTGATACCAAAAAAGTCCACTTTTGTTTCCATGCCTACTAACTATACGCCAAACCTTTAATTGTTACTAACTAATTAACTACGGTTTTCCTAATTCTAAAAATGGTTTTCCAAATTCGTGAAAGTCGCCTGTAGTGTCTTTTACTCTTACTTTTATAATAGTTGTTGAACAATTCAGTCAATTTAAAAAAAAAACATTTTGAAGTGCAACTTTACCTCTAGTTTTATGTTATACCAATTTTCGCCTGTTGAATTTGATTACTCTTCCAAGAAAAAAGCTCTCAAAATTTTTTTTTAATCTGACCTCTGACGAAAAACCGTGATTCGCTTGCCTCCATATTATTCAATCGTTTGCGTCATATTTACTGAAATGTTATTCTGTCTTTCGATTCGAATTAGCTTTTAGTCCGAACATTGTAATTGTATTAATCTGACATTAGCTTAAAAAAAATGAGTTAATGCTTCTCACACATTTTCATCCCCTTTTCTCACATCTTTAAAGATTACCCTACCAATGCGAAAGCGGTGCGAATATGTCGTGACGACGAAAAACAAAAACAACGTGTACTACAAACTACAAATCAGGATTTCAAAATTCTATTCAGACTACCATTCAACCATAGACATTGTATATAAAACTTATAGTACTATCATCACGATGATTTTTGAGTTGTGTGCTGTGGTCGTCTGAGGGCGCACTTGTAACACAGAAACAGCAATCAGAAAAATAGTTAGGGGTGTGATCGCTAGGTGGCCGACGTGTGGAACGTGTTCATGAGAGTACTCTTTGTATATGAAAACTATAGTACTCTCATGGCGAGTTTTTTTTAGGGTTGCCCGGATCCTGGTGGTGGCGCTGCAAAATTTGAGGTGTAAAATTCGATTTGGGGAGTCTTTAAGCATCGGAAATTGTTCGTAGGAGCAAGAGGAGACTATTTTTTGAATTATTGCATCCAAAAAATATCAATAAATATCAATTAAAACCTCCATAAGCTCTCCGCAAAAAAAAAAAGAGTAAGGGTTGCAGGCATACCTTAGATGTCGCCCCATTCGACTTCCACCATGATAGTACTATAGTTTTCATATACAAAGCTACAATCATAGAGAAAAGACTTACCTAGAGAACCGACCGGTACCCCTCTTGCTTCTTAAACCCGCAAATTTTCATCATCATCATCATCATCGGCTCGACAACCGGGGTCCGGTCCTGGCCTCCTTCAACAAGTCTCTCCACCTATCCCGGTCTTGAGCCGACGCCATCCAGTTGCGCACCCCAAGGCTTCGGGCGTCCTGGTCTACGCCATCTCTCCAGCGCAAGCATGGTCTACCACGCTGCCGTCTACCATAGAATGTACCACAAAGGACTTTCCGAGCAGGTTCCTCTTCACTCATGCGAGCTAGGTGCCCTGCCCACCGGAGTCTACCGAGCTTAATTTTTGTCACTATGTCTGCTTCAAGGTAGATTGCGTACAATTCATGATTGTACCGTCTCCGGAATCGCCCTTCCTCACATATGGGGCCAACAATTCTCCCGCAAATTTTATTGGAAGCTTTTCTCCTATCGGTGTGTACATGTAAGGTGTGAAAAAAAAACTAAATGTCAGATTGGACTACAAAAACAACTAATGGACTTTTTGTTATTTGTCAAAAATGACAGACTTACTGAGGTTTGTATTTTGTGTATTTTGCTTTAATATTTTTGCAAATTGTTTTTATTAATTTATTATTCAACCAATTCAACAGGTTCATCAACAAAAAAGATATCAAATTCAACAACAACAGCAACAAAAGCAAATATCTGTCTCCAATTACCAAAACAAGTAGCAGCAACAGCATATTGTTACGATAGGGCCGCGCGTTCCTGCAGGAAATACACCAGATTCCTCGCCAGCTTTATCGGCTGCTGGTTCGGAGGTACCGAGTCCATTTGTCGACCGAAAATCAAATGTGAGAAAGAATACAACCCAAGAGACCCAAGTAAGTTTGATTATTTTCATATTCTCGCATTTGATAATGTTTTAAATCACATACATATTTCTCTTTCTTAGCAAATAATTCCACAAAAAGTTGTCCAATTCAATCCGAAACTTGATCCTGTAACATCACTTTCAGAATATTGTGTTGTAAGGCGGTGTGCGCAACCTGAATACACTTTCTTCAAATCGAAATTCTCCAAGTTGTTGCAGTGTCATGTATTGTACTATTCAATGAAAGTGTTTACTCTACGTATCCAAATGAAAATTTGGCTGAATTCTCTTGTGCCAGTTTGGCCACTGATGAAATAAAAATACAAGACAGTCGTCGTCATTTGCCTGTGTTCCTTGACACCGATCAAGAGTTGACGGCTACTTAGCCGGCAAGGCAGAGGGTAGTATGATTAATATACAGGTTGTGCTGTATGATACATCTTCGCAGGATGATGTTAATTTAAATCCCTTGGTTCTGCATCAAATCTGTGATGATACTCCCCCACCGGAAATTAAACGAACTGGTCTAACAACTGTTCTTATAACCCACATTACAGATTGTCTGTAGATGTTTTTTTGCAGGTCAAGAAATCTGAGTTGCAATATGTTCAGGTTTGTATCTATATAAACTCTGTTCCAAAGAAACATTCATAATAATTACTTTTTTTTTCTCATATTGCAACCTGTTAGCGTGGTTTAAGGGTGCTTTTTCGTATTAGAACATTTGAGTAATATATTTTAATGCAACATGTAACAACATCAAGTGCTGATTCCAAAAAGGTATCATTCATCTCTCTACGACTTGCCGTTGGCCAGATACACTGCAAAACGTTTTCCAACTTTTTCACTTTTTGCCATTATGAAGAAAAATGAAAAACTTTTCGCAGTGTATCTGACGAACGGAAAGTCTTACAAAGAAGGTTAATACTTTTTTGGAATCAGCACTTGATGCTGTTACAAGTAGCATTTAAATCTTTTCATCAAAAGTTTTAATTTGGAAAAGCACCCTAAAACTACCCTTACAGGTTGGAATATGAAAGTCCCAAAAGTTAATTTTTTTTAATGGTGTCTCTTTTTCAAATAGTTTTGATGCTCGTTTGTAGAGCATCAATTACTGATTCCAAAAAGGTATTAACCTTCTTTGTAAGACTTTCCGTTGGTCAGCTACACTGCCAAATGTTTTTGATTTTTCTTCATGATGGCAAAAACTGAGAAAGTTGGAAAACATTTTGCAGTGTATCTGGTCAACTGTTCATCGTAGAGAGATGAATGATATTTTTTTGGAATTAGCACATAATGCTGTTACAAGAAGCATTTAAGTCTCTTACTCAGAAGTTTTAATGTGGAGAAGCACCCTTAAACCATATCCCACACATTTTACATTATAGATAAAAAATAAAATATAAAAATTTCTCAGTCTTTAAACAAAAAAATTCAACAAAAATTCATTTAAATTAGTTTTATTTCTCGTCGTTTTAACTAAAAAAATATACCTATTCAACTTACAAAAATTTTTTTTTAAAAAAAGTGCTTGGCTGGAATCGCAAAATAACCGCACAAAACATCTAAAAAACCCGATCGATCAACCTGTTGTCTTGGGGCTTTGGCCATCGTTACCATCTGCTGTTGATATTGTCGTGCTTGTCCTGGTCGTCTAGGCGTAGCCAAATATTCAAGCATACTCTGTAAATGTTGTGATAATATTTTACTTAAATCACTTCGCATCAGATCTATTCGTTTCTTCAATGTTAAAAGCTTTTCTATCCAATCGCATCAATGTGAATCCTTTACATATGGACGCATTTACATTTCGATCGCCCAACAAGATTTCTTGGGGACAATACCAAAGGGTGAACACTCGGTTTGTGTTCGTTCTTTGGAATGCTAAATCCACGCGCCAGAACAAAATCGGCGAGTTCTTTGTTATAAAAACATTTGCAGCTTCCATATCGCGATATAGATAATATCTGAAATTATTGAAAAAAAATGTATTAATTAATTCACAAGCTCATTGTCAGAACCTACCTTGTTACTGAGAATGTAATACAATCCATTCAGAAGCTATTGCATGACTTTCTTGGTCTATCACAGACTCAATTATACATTTTATAGAAAAAGAAAATCTTAACAAATCTAAATAAACAAATAAAAATTAAAGAACTTTTAACAAATTCCCGCCACTCACACGAAATAATCCGGAATAATTGTCAATTTTTTTTATTTACTTTTTTAAACTGTCACCAAAACGTCAAACGTCAAAGCTGGGCTAAAATCGGCGCGTACGCACTATCAAAATTTAGGACGTGTTATACTTTTTGATTAAATTTACTTTTTTTTTACCCTAAACAACTATAAAACTATAGAATTTGAATGCCAAAAGCCACAAAAGGTTATATTTAGACCAATATACACTGAAAGTGAGTCGAAACACGCAGTTTTATACAAAAAAACTATAATTGTTTTCAATTTTTGAATTCAACGGATTTTTCTTTTAAAGGGGACTGAGCAATTTGAGCAATTTGAGCTAAAGCAACAACTAATACATCCACAGATGCTCGATCCCATAAGAAATGCATTGGATAACTAACGCATTCACACCTCTGTTGCCTTAATCAGCTTGTAGGGCGATAGCGAACGAACCCCTCGAGTCGGTTCTCTAGGTAAGTCTTTTCTCTATGGCTACAATCTACAACCAACAAGTCATAAATTCTACAAGAAAAAAAAATGTAAAAGATCAAAGTAAATTTTTTTAATTCTATTACACCATTCAAATATAAGCAGATTCAATTGTAAGAAAAAGTAAAAAAAAATTCATTGAAAAATACATAATAAGAGTTTGCGCAATATATGCATGATATGTTGCTAGTGCTATTGTATGTAGATGTTGGTTCTTCATTCAATCAAAAAAGAGCTCAATATACCAATATCGAACAAGGCCAAACATATACGCCCTTCAGTACATATGCAACAAAGGCAACAACAATTTTATCTTCCGCTCTATAAGTGATAAACTTGCCAGAGCTGACACTTTGAAAACATAAATATTTTTGAAAAAAAGATTAAAAATAGTCAAGTCAAATCAAAAATTTATCTTCATGCATCAAGTGTAATTAAGAACTGGAAATGTAAAAATGTACAAGGTAAATTACGTCAGTCTAATCAGCCGAATGAAGTTATTTAATTATTAATTTAGGTTAAGAAATAAGCACTTTAAAATGTTATTTTGTTATTTTATGCATACATTCTAACATGAGCTTATAATATGTCTATATATAGGTACAGTAACGTTGCATAATTTTATAAATAACATTTTCGCGTTTAGAGGCATTATAAGAAGTACATAACTTTATGTAGGCTCTATGTTGCGTTTTAAATAAGGCTGATATTATATACATATATATTCATTTGACATTTCTTTGTTTCGCCCTATTAATTTCTTTTATTTCACAAATTCTTATTTGTTTTTTAATTCTTTCGCAATTAACGTTTGGCGGTTTTATATTTCCCTAAGGTTTCACTTATGTATGGGGTACGTCGGTTCCCTGTTTTGGATTTCTTCATGTCTGAGACCAACATTCAAAGCTCGGAATCATCAGCCTTAGAGTTTTGAACGATAAGAATCGAATTGAGGTTTGACTTACAATCCTCTTTATTAAATCTTTATTTTAACATTTAGCAATAATTTGTACATAGAAAATAAAGACGAAGGTTAATAACTTTGGGTTTTTTATATGTGACAAAAGAATATACGGTATATTTTGTATGGAAAATTAGCTACCTAATTTTTTAACCTGTCTTAATGTAACATGTAAACATAAACATTAGATTGAGCTAGAGCAATCAGCTATAATTTTCAAATAAAATAATATGAATATACGTTGCCATTAAGTTATTTAAAACGGGAGAAAAAGAAAGTATTAGTACTCAAATCTCAGTAAAAAACATTCATCAAATAGACAATAGGGGTGTTAAAAAACAACCTCCGGGGTGAGCGACGTCACATTGGAAAAAAATCGATTTTCCATATCAATCTTGATCTTATTATACAAAATAAAATAAAATGATACGGACCCCTCTGATAAGTTTGTATCCCATCCTAGTATCCCCAGAACCATATAATAAGAAACAAAGGAAGAGGCTTATTACACAATATACAGTGCGAAAGTGAAATAAAAACTAATTAATGTTAAAAATTGAAACATTTTATTAATAAAATATAAATCAACATGAGGTGTTGCTTGAAAGCATGTAAACCTATCACGAGAAAAACAAAACGTTTTCAATAGTCCACAGGTAAGATTTGCTTAATATTCCACAAAAAGTAACTTGAAGTTATGTTATTTAAGTAAATGTATTATTGTAGAATACTAGTTAATTCATATTTCATGGTAATTTAAAATAAAAATAGCGAATATTTTCAGAATAAAAATATACTTTAATCATGCCATTTATCCGAAGCACTGCTGTCAAATTAAAAAATCTAGTAAAGGGACGGATTAATTTTTGTTAATGATGTCAAGGCGCTAAAAACGTTGAGACGTTAATAATTTTATTACTTCAAGTTATTATAACTCAGCCAAGCAATTAATCGAAAAAGACTAAATCAATTATTTATTTGATCCAACAAATTAAATCAAATTAAAAAAATCTTTTTTTCTTTTAAGGCTTACAGTAACAGCTGTTGCTGTTGAACTTCCAACTTAACTGGATAAAACTTCAATTTTATTTTTTAAAATAATTAAAAGATTAGATTTATGTATTAATCCTAATATAAAATTAACTTACAATTTGGTTTTGCAATACAAACGATGAGCAACTCTCTGAAAATTCTTGATTTTAATTCTTAATACGCTCTTGAAAAAAATAACCTCGAAATTTTTCTGCGACGTGCAGCTTTAATAAAAGAGACAAAAGTATGTGACTTTGAAATGGGTATGTTTAAGTGATTGAAGTAAGTAAGAAATATTAGGCCTGATGACAACAGGTATGTTCCTTTGTGTATAAAAAAAGCTGACATTGTGTCTCTGACATACAAAGGGTGCGGGTACATAAAATCCCCTTTAGTGTGCGCTAATTATAAAAAAAAGTACTTTTGAAGAGATAAAAACCATATTACAGCACTTCTAGCTACACATATTTTTACTAAACCACCCTGAAAGAAAGGTAGCAAAAACTTCCTTTTAGCGCCCCACTGTGGCGCCTTTTTGCAAAAGTGCTTGCAAAATTCAACTTTCGCATGTGCTAATAATCCAAAACTAATTTTTTTATTGGATTAGGAATAAATGGAAGCTTCAAAAACCGAAAGAAATTTTAAAATCGGTTGAAGGATTCTGATGAGAAAAAATTTTTGTTTTATAAAAAGTTTCAGAGTTTCGGTGTTAAAATCTAAAAACCTTCCTTAAAAATTATATATTTTTTTATTTGATCTTATAAAAAGGACTATTTGCATTACAATTCTGATCCATTTTTTTTTTGAATAATTTTAAGATTTTTGAAAAGCTGTTTGTCGCTCATTTTTGTGAATTTGAGTTGGGTTATACAAAAAGCTTCGAGAGCCTTTGGTCTAGACTCAACGGAAATTTAATCTTTTACTATTTCTGAGTAGGTATTTACTAAGAAAATCAGCTGCGCCTTTTTGCCCCTTTGGTTTAGAGAGATTTTATTAAAAAAAGGTCTTTTTTTCATTAATGGCTTTTTTTATTACATATATGCTTAAAAATGCAACTCGTCATAAAAAAAATTATTTTTATATGAAAAAATGTATTTATTTTTTGGCAACCTCTAATTTAAAGGATTAAGACATGGGTGTGGCTTAGGTAATATTTTTTTATGATCGGGTAGTTTTCATGATTTGTAAAATACTATTCATTTTTATGACAGATCAAGTACCTGTTGTATTATCCTTTTTATTTAATGCAATAAGAATGTTAGGTACAAATACATATTATCATGACAAAAGAAGTAGGTATATAAATTTAAGAAAAATAGTTCAATTAATTAGTTATAAAGCAAACGCGTAATTGATATGTCATAGACACTTCGAGTGTTTGTATTTTAACAACTAAATTAGTTAAAAAACTTAAAAATGAAAATTTCCTACAGTAATCTTGTTTAAATTTTTTTTCGATAAAAAGCATACAGAAGAAGAATTCATCATGCTGTAAAAATAAATATAACCTTTTAATTGAAAATTGGTCACTTGAAGGAACAGTTAATTTCGATAAAAAACTGTCATCATTTTACGTAAATGCTAAGTCAAAATGGAATGCAGCCAATAATCAAATCTTCTTTGCATTGATTTTGAAAGAACAGATGAAACGGATAATTTACAAAGGCCATCAAAAAACTCTAGAGGAATGCCAAGGAAATCTATAACGGAGTGCTCGTAATATACCAAGAAACAGAAATTGATCAATGCTACTGACGACATCACCACTGGAAATCTTTCAACAGCCCTAGTTATAAAGTATAATAAGGATCATGAGAAGCAGAAGGCCGATATAATCAAGGCAGTATCAGTGGCAGTAAAGTCCACTAAGAGTTAAAAGGATTAAAGCAATTAGTTTACTAGAAATTACCTCGGACTTCGACGAAAGTTTCCAAGAAATCTAGTTTTTTGTTTTTATTTATTTTTACTTACTTATTAATTTATTTACTCCCCAGTTATTATTAAAATATATTATTGAAATAATTTGTTATGCTGATGTGCCACTAAATAAACACCTTTACCTTTTTGGATACAATTTTTTTTATATAAAATTCTGGAACACCCTGTAAAGAATTTTTCTTAAATTTTATTATTTTAAAGCACTTTACATACTTTCTCTATACCTTGAATTAAAATATACCACTGAAGTAGTATATTTTCACTCTAAAGTGCAGCAAAATACTAAAAAAAGGCTTTTTATACACCAGGAGAAATATTTAAAAAAAAATATTTTTTGTTTACTTTATGCACCACTTTGACTTTGTTTGACTTTGAGATACCTTGTTTTTACTTCATTTTTTTGCGTTTAACAAGTTTTGAGCTAAAATATTAAGTTAATTTCCTATGAGAAGAAAGTCGTATTTTAGCAGAAGATTCTGAAACACCCTGTAAATATTTTTTCTTAAAATTCACAAATTTTATAGCCTTGGACATTTCATTTAAGTAGAAAAAAAATTATTACGATATCTGTATTTGCTTAAGAGCTCTGATTTTTGCAACCAAAAAAGTCAATTGGCGCCATTGTGCGCCCCAGCAAGCAGCCGTCCACCTTCACTCCAGCCCTGTGTCAATGCATTTGTGTTTGTGTTACTCACACAATTATGAAAAACACTTCACTTTTTTTCGATTTTTCTCTTCCTCTACTTCTTATTCCATGGCCAGAACTAAGTACTATCTGATGACTTTAAAATTCCTATTTCTTAACAAAGTGTCATCCCTGCTCAGCTGCGATGCGTAGAGAAAAATTAGTTCCTCACAAAAAAAATTATCTCATCCGAAGTTGGTGGCAGAAAGAAGGCGATAGGTGTGGGCGAAAGCGAAGAATCAAAAAGGCTCAGCCGCTCAGCTCCTGTTCATAGTTCAGTGTTCTGCATCTGCAGCACAAATATTTCTTTGATGCTGTGACCAGAGTGAAGTCTTTTCTTTCTCCGACAAAAAAAAACAGGATTAATTTTTCAAAAAAATGAAAACTTAAACCTTCGGTTATTAAAATTTTTCTTAAATAACTAACAACAAAGTGACAAGAGAGTTTAGAATAAAGCGACAATGGAAGCAAAAATTATTCATTTATTTTCTTTTTTTGTATACATTATGTATATGTGCTAGTGTTTGAATTGAAAAGCAAAAGTGTTTTTAATTTCTTGCAGTTTCCCCGTCGTCGTCCGATATTCCGATACACAAAATAAAAAAGAAACAAGTTGCTGCTGAATTCCCTTTATTTTATTAATTTGTTAATTGTTTTTAGATGAAGAAAAATTATTAATGAAAAGCTGAAGTGCATCAAGAAAATAATTCCTAATAGGAAAAAAAGAAAAAAAGGAGGAGGAGGAATCCTACGGTTTTCGATTTTCTTTTTGAAATTGAAAGAAAAAAGTTTACAGGTTCTACGGGCTTCCAAATAGAAGAAACAAAAAGTTCGATTGATTTGGTTCGGAAATTCACGTTTTTTTTTGTTATAAAATTAATCATTAAAAAAAGAAAGCAAAACTAGCTACAAAATATCTAGAAAAAGAAAATTCAATATAGGTACATCTATTTAGTGTTGGAAGTGAGAAGAAAATCTGCGTGTCTCGTCGTGTATATTTTTTATATTATGTTGAGTGAAAAAGGGAGTGTATAGTATAGTTTTTTTTTGTTGCTTTTTCTTGAGTGCGGTTGGTGGGACGTCTTGTGCAAAAGGCACCAACAAACAAAAAAGTTTAAGGAAAATAAAATTTTCGCTCTTCAATGTTATTAAATTTGTTGGTTAATTTTCGCTAGTTTAGAGTTAATATTTTTTTAACGAAAATCCAATTTGAAAGAACTTTGGTTGTGGCTGATGTCTTTATGCTTTAAACATGGTGAAACTGGTCGTGCTACGCTTCAATATTAGGATACTTGTGATTACAAATCATGACAGAAGGACATGAAAGGTAAGTTGGTAACTTTTAATTTTCTTTAATCAACAATTAGCTTACCTCCTAGAAATGAAATAAATTATCCCTATTACCGTACCCATGTATGTTTAATTTTTTAAGATGAAAAAATGTGCAGGATGATGTGATGGTGTTCCTTCTTTTTTCATTCGAATTGGATGTACATATATATGTATGTACGTATATACCTACCTACAAAACTTTTTTCTCCTTCGTCCTTTCGATTACTTTCGTCGTAAGGTTTCAATTCGTACATTGTTGTCCTATCGGTTAATTTAAGGAATGAGTTTTTTTTTACTGTGTAGGTGGAAAATCATGACAGTGCTAATTTTTTTTTTGCAGAGTAAAATTGAATCAATAGTTAAAAATAAATAAAGCGATTGTATAATATGAAGATAGCTAATAATTTATTTTATTTATTTGTTCAATAAGATAATAGAACCGAGCTTTACGATCAAATACGTTATAATTTGATAATTCGATTGCAATGTCACTCTTTAGTTATCGACTCATGTCGCTAATGTCTTGTATTTTAATATTAAATACAACTGGTACCTAGTACTGCCCAGTTATCACTTATAAAGACAGGTAAATTAACAACAAATTTTAAGAAAACATGAGCAAAAACATTTTTAATACCTAGTCGATTCTGAAGATAGTGGTAGGAATTTATTTGAAACGCTGTATTTTATCTCTGATAGTATTTGCTTTCATTTTTGAAAATTACCAAATTTGTTCAGAACTCTAAAACCTATCAGCCTAAATTTAACAAGAGATTTTATTATTATTTTTTTTATAAGGTGACCATATTTTTTTGTCTCAAAGTGGGACAGGTATAAATAATGTGGAACTCCTCTCAACCAATGAATCGATTTTTTTTTTTAAATTGTATTGTATTGCAATGCTTTATTTGGCTTAATTAATATGCCATTTGAAATAAAATAGGTTTTTTAACATTTATTTAAATAAATAAGGATAAAATTAACATACATAATATAAATAAATACAAATAACAATTTTAAAATATCAATTTAAACTTAAATTTAAAATAATTGTTGCTATCAGATAACATTTTCTCTAATGAATGATAAAATCAGTCATTTAAATAATAAATATACATATTTATGTTGGTTGCAGATTTTATGTGTTGCGGCAGTTGAATATATTTTTGAAAACCGTTGTAGAAAATTAATCTTTGGCATCTTCTCGTTTTCATTCGCTGAATCACTAGGTCTTCATTGTTTCGGAGATTGTGTAATGCATTTTCATTTGTAGTTGCTTGTTCACAGAGATATTCCGGGCACATATTGTTTTTAATTTTGAAGATGAATACCATAGTAAGCATATAAAGTCTTTGATTAATATTGAGCCAGTTTAAGGACTCAAGCATGCCTTTATGTGAGCATAATGGTCACGTTTTAATAAAACACGCATTGCTTTGTTTTGCAAAACTTGTAATATGCTTTTTTGGGAGATACCTATTACAAAAGTATAATCGTGAGATGTTGGGTTAAGTCCCGCAACGAGCGCAACCCTCATCCTTAGTTACCATCAGGTAATGCTGGGGACTTTAAGGAAACTGCCAGTGATAAATTGAAGGAAGGTGGGGATGATGTCAATTCATCATGTCCCTTATGGAGTAGGCTACACACGTGGTACAATTGTGGCTACAATGGGCTGCAAAGTCGCTTAAAACCCATCTCAGTTCGGATTGTACTCTGCAACTCGAGTGCATGAAGTAGTAATCGTGGATCAGCACGCCACGTTTCACACGAAGCTAACGACCTAACCTCAAGGAGGGAGTTATTTGATATAAAAAAATTAAAAGATCGTGTTGACAGATGTATTTTGTATTTCTCTGCCAGCCGAAATAAAAAATACTTTGATTCTGCAATTTTTTTTAATGAAAATTTTAAATCCTTCACAAGAGTTTTCGATTCACACATTTTATTGAGAACTAAAAATCATTAAATAAAAAATTCATACCTATTTCCCTTTTTAACAATGGCCACTTCTTTAGGTTGGTTTAAGCATTGCAGTTTTTCACAATCTATATATACCTAGAATGAGTTGACTGATAGCAACCAGATATAGTAAGTATTTTTTTTTTTAAGTGGGATTTTTTTGTTTCTTTGGAAACAGCGGTACATATGGTCACTTTATACATAATAATATGTACATGCATAGGTACCTACATTACAGAGAAATAATTCCACAGCAATTTGCTTCACATGGGAATTTATTCCTATCTTTGTGCGAAACTGTTTTACTTTTCAAGTGAAACTGATTTCCAACAAGGGTAAACATTTGTTACAATTTTTAGTGAGAAATAATATCACTTTAAGGGGTGGATTTTTCACAATATTTATTTCATTTCAGTTATTTAAAAGAAAGATTCAATTCACAATGACAAATTTAGATAAAATCTTTTAGAGTATCGACAATTTAAGTAACAAAGATTATAGGTTATTCAAAAATATGCAAAATTTATTAAAAAAAATACATACATATATATATATAATTCTTAATGCCAATTTCAGGCTTTTTAATTCAACATCCTTTTTATGTTGAAGGTATATTTATTTTATATTATTTAACACTCATTTAACTAGAGAGTTTTTGAATAGCTCGCCGTTTCGGTAGTTTATGAAGCTGTATTTGACATTATTTTGTATTTTGCATAAAGAAAAAGAATTAGATCTTAAGGCTTATAAAGTTCAGTTAACACAAGAACTCAAGCCGGCCTATCATCAACAGCCTAGCGTCGATTCAAGACCTCAAAGATGAATTCATGAAGCTGTTGAGGGCATACAGCAGCCACTTCGCGATTTGGTGAAAAGGATATTGCTGTTAAAGCGTAGCCGTGGCGCCCATTTGGCAGATGTTGTTTTTCCTTATTAATGGCATTCTTTCTTTTTTAAATTGAAAAAAACATCTGAGCTTTTATCTAAAAAATGGCATCTTTCTTTGAATATCAAAATAACACCTCTTATTGGAAAACCATGCACAATACAAACTTTGTATATACATATGTACATTATATATAATAATTACGTTGCCTGTTTTTCTCAGTACACAAATTTTCATATTAACATATTTGTAGCAACACTTTACAACAAATAATGTATATGTATATACATAAATCAGAATAATAAAATAGATTGGATTTGAAAAGCATCGTTTTATTTTAAAACATTGCTTACATATTCTATGTTTTGTATTCTATTAATTTATTATCTTGTTCATTCCGTTTTACATACATATATATCGTCATTCAATAAATAAACTGTTCTTTATATAAATTCTAACGTGTTTCATCTGGAAATTTTTTTCGTGTGGTATTTTTTGAGATATCGGTGTGTAAGGAACGGATATCGATTATATGTAGCTACCGAGTAAAAGCCATGCTCCTGATCCGGATTCCACATGTTCCAAATGATGCTCCTGTGTTGCATAAGCTTCTTGTTCTGTTTCAGAATTCAAGTCCTGGAGGAAGCAGTAAAATGCAGCTTGAATGGCAAGAGATTCAACAAACTTCCGAAAACAGCTTGAAAAGAGCTCCTAGGAGACCTCATCTACATAAATTATACCAAAAGCATAGGGGCGACCGAGAGAAACAAGAAGTGAATGAGATTCCTAGTTTAAATAAAACAACATAAAATAACATTTTTCTGGAGTTGCTAAAATAAGCGTTTTAAATATGCTAACAAGACCGTTAACTCAAAAAGCTCAATGGAAATGTTAAAAGACCTCAGATTTGGAATGCAGGGAGAACTGTTGAAATGACGTTTGTATTTAGAGGGCGTGTTGCAGATTGATTTATTTTTTTATCATTTAACTACTACTACAATTATTGCTCAACTTTGCTGTTCGGATCCAATGCAGATGTCAAATTAAGACTTCAAAGACTTCAGAACAAGGGAATGAGAGTTATCTTGAAGCTGAACATTTACACGCCGCGCCGATTCGATTCAGGATGGACTGTCTAAATTGGATGAATATTAAAAAGAGACTTATCTATGATGCGATGGTTTCTATTTATAAAATGCGTAATGGTAAGCTCCCGGAATACTAATTTGATGGAATATCAGAAGTATCTGAAGTCCAACCGTTCAACTTTAGGAATAGTAATGACTTAAGACCGGAACGATGTCGTTTAAGCAGGACTCAAAACTCCATCTTATATCTACTTAAGAAAAAACTCATTGGTTTTATTAAATATAGTAGTGTTGTTTAGCCAAAATATAAAAAATATAATATATAAAAAATAATGGAATGTTGACAGAGGAATTTAAAATAAAAAGTGGGGTTATAGGGCTGTTGGGCTGTATACTTTCACAAATATTGCTCCTGTTGGTGATTAGTGATGTTCTGCACGGAGCTTTGTCAAAAGGAAATTGAGGAACTCAGCGGACCCTACAATCATACCTAAAACACCTTGACTACGCGGACGACGTGACGTATGCTTGATCATACGATCCATGATCATAAGATCAGATCATGGATCTCCATCAAATGACAACAAGGGTGGAGAGAGAAGCCGAAATCGTTGGGCTAAAGATCAACTCGGCAAAAACAAAAATGATCAGTTGCAACTTCCTCATCTGCTCAAGTAAATATTTCTAGACAACTAGTAGAGATGGTTGAAAAGTTTTAATATATTAGAAATGTTGTCTCTACTGACACTGGAACTGAACTAGACATTAACACCCGAATAGGGGAAAGCAAAGGCTGCCTTTGGTATGCTGTGCAAAATATGGAGAAACAACTCTATAAGCTTAAAGACCAAGCTACGAATGTTCCACTCCAATGTTGAATGCGTGGTAACCTCTGTCACTGGAAAGCTGCATACTTTCGTGAATAGATTCTACGCAACATCTTGACGCTTTTCTGGCCAAATCGAATCTCAAATGATGAACTTAATGCGAGAACAGGGCAGAAACACATTGACTATATCATACGAACACGTAAGTGGCAGTGGATTAGCCATAGGCTTCGAAAGGATAGCGAATGCATTGCTAGTCAAACAAAAAAATCAATATTCCGGACGTGCAATTAACAAAAGCTCCTAAAATACCAAAATTCTAACAAAATGATTTTCAGTATATTTCAAGTAACAGAAGGTAAAATATAAAATTGTGCTGTTATTGTGAACCGTAAAAACACGGATTAAAAGTCTTAAAAATCTAAAAAAGAAAATTTATTTTTATTTTTATGTATACCTAACTTCTTTTTTTGCAGTCTTCCGATAAAAAGCATATTACATAATTGTTTTAGGAATTTCAATTCTCTGCATAGCGTCAACATAAAAATCTGAAAAAATGGGATATTTTTTGAAATTATATTGAAATAAGTAGATTTCCACTAGAAACTTCATATCAAAAAAATAAAATAGCACAAAATTAGTGAAAACTTCTTTGAATTCTATAATATGTATTTTTGTTGGCAGCCTAAAAAACTCACCGTACTCAAACCAAATCAGAGCAGTACTAAAGTTTTAAAACTAGAAACCAATCACGAGTTACTGAAGTTAATATCATAATATTTTAAGAACGGTAAAAACCTTTTGTTAACTTAACATTCAAATAAGGTATTAGACTATTTGCTGATTGATTAAATTGCACTCAAAGAACACATTTTTCAAAAAACCACTACAACCACTACGTACAAGCTTTTTCAGGTTGCTTTGGCTAGAGCATGCACTTTTTAGTTACATTTTGGGCTAAATACACATTTCCCGTTGAAAGTTTTTTATGTATGGGATGTCAAATAAAAGCTTAGACTGCCCTCTCTCTATGAATACAGTGGTCGAACAAAATTATATTGGTTATTGGAGCCAGTCGCGCCTCAAAATGATATTTAAATTTCCTTAAGAGACAAATATCAAGCGATTAATGTACAAAATGCAAGAAATTAACTATATGAGAAATATCTTTTCACTTATTTTTCATTATGTAAAATTAATGACAATTGAGGTCCCCAAGGTGGGTGAGCTCGGAGTGTCTTATTCTCAAAAAAGCAGCTCATTTATCAAAACTTAAGTACAAAAATATATATAAAGTATACTGTTATTGCCTCGTTGTCTAAAAAAGTAGCAGTAAAATTGCTGCTGGGAAGCGATCAAGTTTTGGTCGATAAAATTGATGTTATATTGACACATACAACAGAATTCGACTATTTATAAAAGATTAATTATGAGTTTTAACTGCTATCCAACAATATTCATCTTTTATATGTAAAAGTGTTGCGTTTCTTTAAAACCCGTTATTATGAGTTGGGTTTATTTTAAATTCTTGCTAAAAAAAACATCAAGATAAATGTAGCCTTATCCATAGTGACTTTTAAATTTGAACACACTGAATAAATTTATAGGGCCTTAGGAATCATTCCTTCTCTAGCATAGCAGGTGGTGTCAACTTGACCACAATTTATTCTTTGTACACACACTACTGCAATTATCGCCGTTCGTATCGTTTATTTAAGCATATAAAAAGTAATATCTTCTTTATTTATTTCAATAAATGAAACGGGAAATTCCTTATAACAGGACCCTAAATCATTTTGGAGACTCGTTAACTCAAAGAACAATTCAGATGGTTATCCGGCGAATTTTATTTATGAAAACTGCTCGTTACGTGAGACCGCCGATATTTGCAACGCTGCTAAATGCCAAACAATAACTTTCTCAAGAAAACGTTTTCCAAATTCTCTTGATTATTCTATTTCGCAGCATAAACTAGGTCGTATCTCAAGCTTTAAGGACTTGGGTGTTCATTTTAGCTCTAATTTAGAGTTCACGGAACATGTAAATTTCATTGTTAAGAAAGCCAGCTCTATGCTTGGATTTATTAAACGTTGGGCAATGGAATTTAACGATCCATACGTTACTCTCTCTTTGTACAATTGTTATGTATGTACGTCCTCATCTTGAATATGCCTCACAAGTATGGTCCCCTTTCTACGAAACACATTAAAGTCGTATTGAATCAATACAGCATTAATTCATTCGCTTTGCTCTGAAGGGCCTTCCTTGGACTGACCCGTTCAATCTACCTCCATATGAACATAGAATCCAACTTCTGCAAATCCAAACTTTATATCAAAGACGTGTCAATAATGACTTTATATTTATTCATCAACTCATTAATGGTCAAATCGATGCTTCCTATTTGTTAGCTTGCATCGGCATTAACTACCGCGGAAGATCACACGATGATTTCCATAGAACCAACTATGGCTTGCATCTTGCATGAACCTTTGAACCGTATGTGCAAGCTTTTTAATTTAAACAATTTATCTATCGATTTCAACATGAGTAAATTAAGACTAAAAACTTTGTTTCGAACCAGTGCTCCTCTGTCGTGATATTTTTTAATTTTTAACAATAGATATCCTGAATGTCTAGTATTTTGTATAATTTTGTTTTATTTTGTATACTTTTTATTTGGTAATTAGATATTTTTATGTATTGCATGTGTTAGTTTTCATTATATTTACTAACCACTAACACATGCATTTATGTGCATTTATGATGAGCCTCTGACTGCAGTTGAAGCTTGCTCTAAGCTCACTACAGCAAAGAATCTGAAGTGTAAAAAAAAATAAAAATTGTCATTTATACCATCTTATCATACCACCATCATCATTCTTACCTGCTAACATAAATTTGACTCAGGTTCTGTAAAAAACTAAAAATAACTGTTATGGTTTAAATTACAGTTTGTAATTTGTCTTTTTTCTAATAAAGAACAAAGATTTGAAGCTAAACATATACCTAAACATAGGTTACCATATGGTCGACATATTTGGTGCTGTTTTGTTCACTACATATGTACATACATATGTATGTAGGTACATATTTTCTTCATTTGTTTGAAAAATTCTGAACTTTGAAGTATGTATACTAATTTTAAAAGCAAAGCAAATAAATAAAATTTATGCATACATATGTATGTTATAACAGGAAGTTTGATTGCTATTTTAGTATTCAAGTCAATGTCATGGGGAATAAATAAAAAATAGAATGATTTCTAAGGTGCTTCTTTTCAAATAAAATTAAAAAAGGGTCAGACGAAATGTTTGCTTTTTTGACCTTCCTTACGCACAGAAGGCGTCTCGTAATATAAGCATAAATGATTTGTAGTCAATGATTGCAATTTTTAGTTCTGATTTAAAAGAAAGAAATCTTCAATATGTTTTGGGAATGCGATTTTGAATAAAAGTGTGGTGAAATAAAAATATTCAAAATATACCTTTTCAGTAAGAAAAAGATTGCATTGCATAGGTCTCTTATATGTATCTAAATACTTTGACTTTAATTTTATTGTTCAATTTGTAAACCAGACTCAAAAAAACATGCATTTATGAAATTCCTCAAAATAGCTTTACCTTTAAGTAAACTGAAAATTTGAATGAAATTACACATGCGTAGGAGGAGTTTTTAAAAACAAAGATTTTTAAAAAAATTTGTATTCATTCAAATAGAATATATAAGTTTATAATATATACATACATATGTATGTTTTTGAGAGCTTAACTATTTAGCTAAAATTTCTGATCAAAAAAGTACCTGTCACGACTCCCATACTATCCCTACTTATCAGTGGCGTGGCGTGAATAATCTCAAAAGGTAAGTCGAAGAAAAATTAGCCACCAGAAAAGTAAACTGCAAATGTATGTTTGAAATTTTTTCGTGCAATGTATATCTGCTTATCAAGCCTAAAAAGTTGAGCAATTCAAGCCAATTTTGTTATACCATCAAGTCATTAATGTAGAAAGTTACAATGAGCACAAGGCATAATAAAAGCGGCTTCGAAAGAAACCTTTTTGGCAGATGCATATGCATTTTTTTGGTATTTAAAAAAAAAAATAAGGAACTTCACAAATATTTCTTCATTAATAAATTAAAAAAATAAATGAAATAAATTAAACTCTTCATAAAATATACCTATACAACAAATATAAATTGACATTTTTTTAATAATAAATTAAAAATGTGAAAAGTTTTACTAAACTGTTCTATTCTTATTTATATTCTAAGGTTATTCTACGATCTTTTTTATTAAATTCAGCAAGAACTTTTTCGTAAAACTCAGGTCTACTTTTTATTTTTAAAAGAAGTTTTTTTTTTTCTATAGATAGTAGTGCTAAATCAGAAAGCCTATTTTCTCCTTGCGAATTTCTTAGATATGTATGAATTCGCTTTAGAGAAAGATCTCTCCACGGAAGCAACAGTTATCGGTAGTGTTAAAAATAAACTACTCAAGTTAAAAATTTGCGGAAATGTGTCATGCAATATTTCATTTTTAAAATGCTTACGAAGTGCTAGAACTTCAAGGTGTCGAAGAGAAGGTGTTGTATATAAAACTCTAAGTTCGTTTTTTAAAGCTGTAAAATCGAAAACTCCAGGGAAAAAATTTATAAGGGAAGATATATTTTCATCTGGATTTGAAATTGCAAAATTATCATATTTCGATTTATTAAGTAAATCTAAAAAAATTAAACTTGTAAAGGATTTATATCTTGAATTAATTTGGGATATAATATTGTCCTTTATTTCTACAAAAAGACGTTTGTAGTGTGTTTTTGGATCGATTTCGAGCATTCTTCTTTTTCGTGGCGGCTCAGCAAAATCCTTCAAACTTTCAAAAATTGATTCAAATTTGTTCAGAAAGTCAGAGCAAAGCCAAGACTCGAAACTTTCGATTTCTCTTTTTGCAAATTCAACATCCGTTTGCTTATTTTGAATTAAATTAAAAAGAATATCAGTCTTAGCAAAAATTTCGGAGAGAGTATTGAGAAAAAAGCAAAAATCTTTGCTTTCTAATTTAACTAACAGGCTCTCGGCTATAGAAAGCGTGTCATTGTCCCATTCGTTAGGGTTATCTAATATTCTGTTAAAAGTTTCAATAATATCTAATCTGCAATTTAAAATTACGTTTATTATTCGCGAATGATAATGCCAGCGAGTCTCCGAAACTCCAGGCATGCGTCGGTTGGCTATTTGTTTCAAAAGATTTGAACGTTTAGTTGATTTATTGAAAAAACGGACTGTGTTAATATTACTAAAAAAAACTTTTAATTCATATATATTTTCAAGTGATCGCGATAAAACTAAATTTAAAACATGTGCGTAGCAAGGAATAAAGTTAGCCATTGGACAAGCATCAAGGACTTTCTTTCTCACACCACCCACTTCCCCTGACATAACTGCCGCACCATCGTAAGATTGTCCAATTAACTTTTCTTTACAAGAGAATATATCTAATCCATTCAAAATGTGCTTTGTCAGCTCGTCTGCGTTGCGACACTCACTCACGTCAAAAAAAAACCAAGAAACCTTTCTTCTATCCCATCCTCCGATAAATACCGTAATACTGCACTTAGTTGTTCCCTATGGCTGACGTCTGGTGTTTCATCTATCATAATTGACACAAATTGCGTCTGACTTATTTCAATCTTAATTTCAGATTTTAAAACTGCAGCGATACTGTGTATCAAATCGTTTTGTATGTCATCTGAGAGACCGGAAAAAATTGGATTTTGTACACTTGAACACTGTTCTAAATGAGTGTCCATTAACGTGTCATATTTGGATAAGTATAATATTGTTTCAATATAATTTCCACGATTGTTGGAATCCGACTTTTCATCGTGACCCCGGAATGCCTGCTCCTGTTTGCCTAAAAGAACTACCGTATCAATAAAACCCTCCATTAATTTACGATTCCTCTCAACAGTTTTGTTGTGCGCTATAAAAGAATTGCCTAAAGAGGTTTCTATTCGATTAATGCCAAATTCATGCAGAGATAAACAACTGCGAATATGTTTTCCGTTTTGACATGCTTTTTTGCAGAGTTAACCAAATTATTAATGTCGGCGTAGCCTGTACGGTTCCAAACACTAGGAGAATTGGAAAACAGAAGGCAAGGAAAACAAAACATTTTATTTAACTTACAACTGGCAGTCAACCAAGTATACTTTTGGTATAATGAAACATTGAAACGAGAAGTGAAACCATCTTTTCTTTTAAAATCTATTATAATGGAAGGGGTGGGGCGTCCTAAAACTATAACTTTTTTTTTCTTCCTCTAAGAGAAAATCTGTTAAACAACAGTCTACACTTAATAAAGCCATAATCAAACAACTGAATCTTACTACCAAAAAACTTTTCACACTTTTTACACTTTTATTTCGAATTTTTAAAGATTTAACTGTCAATATTTTTTTTAAATTCACAAGTAACACAAAATCGATTTAAGTTTCACACTGCGTTCTGCTTGTAAACTAAGTTTTTCAAATTAGAAAAGCCATCACTTGGGACCTGTTGAATTCATTTAGGCCAGTTGTACCACTTTATGGAAATTGCAGTAATTTTGTGTACTTTCTGACAAAAATATGTCTTATGCCAGTAAATCTTATATACAGCGCATATTTTTCTTGAAGTGGCAACCTTTGACACATCAGCCCAAAGCATACAAATTCATACAAATTCACCAAAAAAGTCGGATGTAGACCGGGTTATTTCATTTTCATTTTTTTCTGCATAACCTTTTCTTATAAAAAGAAACCTACCTTACAGGCCGACTCCACTTGATATCTGTATCGCCAACCAGATCTCTGACATTAAAATTATTAATTAAAATTATTATTATCTGACATTAAATTTTTTCTTCGCTGGGCAGTTTATGTCTTGACATCTCATTTGAGCAAGAGAGGTTAAAGTGAATTCATCTCTGAAAAACGTCAAACAATAAAAAAATTCTTCCCACAATTTTTCGGCTTTTGTGTAGAAATTCGTTTGTTTTTCAATTTAATAATAATTTGTTTTGTCAAAAGAATAATAATAATAATTGTATACGGTTGGTTATGGGCGATGGCGAAAAGAATGCGTGAACATGGTGCAATTCGTACACTTAAAGCTCTGCAAGTGTTGGAAAATCTTGAAGAGTTAGAAATGAGCGAAGAGCAGGAAGCTAAACGGAAACATCGTTTTTGGATTAATCCTTTCCTTACACTAAGGGACGCCCATGACCTTGAGCAACATTTGCTCAAGGATTTACTCTGGGATCAAGGAGAAGACTATCAAATTTTCTGTAGGATGTCCATCGACAGATTTACCGCGGTTCTTATTCTGGTAGGAATGCAAATAACTTTTTTTAGTTTGCTAATTTATTGATTGCAGGTTGAACCGTTAATAAAAAGGCAAGACACGAGTATGCGATTTGCAATCACACCCAGAGTTCGGCTTGCGATTACTCTTAGGTACATTGGAACTGGTGACTCCTACAGATCGTTGGAGTTCTTATCAAGGGTGTCCCGCAAAACAATTTCAACTTTTGTTCCAAATGTGCTGAATGCAATATATAATACTCTTCAAAGTGAAAACATGAAGGTTGACCAAAAATTCAGTGCATTTGAAATGTTATGTTCTTTTTTAATTCATGAAATATTTTCCATTCAAGACTCCTACAACTGAAAGTAAATGGTTGCAAGTTGCCAACGATTTCAATAGGTATTGGATTTCCCACATACAATTGGAGCGATTGATGGGAAGCACATTCGAATTAAAGCACCGCCACATTCAGGCTCCGACTTCTATAATTATAAAGGCTTTTTCAGCATAGTTTTGCTTGCCATTGTGGATGCTCATAGCAAATTTCTGTACATAGATGTTGGAGGAAATGGAAGAGCGTCTGATGTAATAATTTTTAAGAACTGTAGTCTTTACCATGGGATTGTTAAAAATTGCCTTAATATTCCAAATGCACAGCCATTGAAAGGGCAAGAAAGTCAAACGACATACTTTTTTGTTGGGGATGATATATTTGCACTTGATAAACATTTAATGAAAGGTAAAGAACATTTAAAATAAATATTATTACTAGCAATAATTTTTTAATATTTTTGTTATGAAAGGTTTTGGCCGGAATTCAAAATTAACTACACAACAGGAAGTTCTAAACTATAGGCTTAGTCGGTGCCGCCTGACAGTTGAGATGGCATTCGGACGATTGGCATCGAGGTTTCGAATTTTCCATCGTCCTATTGACCTGAGTTTGGAAACTTGCGAAGCTGTGGTTAAAGCTTGTTGTGTTTTACACAACTTTCTCTCGCCATTAATAAGGTCATCTCCTGATACTGAATTAGTTTCTGAAACTCTACCACAAACAATGTCACCTCTGACAACACAAGATCATTCCAACTATAAACACGCATCAAGAATTCGTGAAAATTTGGTGCGTTATTGTGTCACTGATGGAGACGTTCCATATCAGTGGAAAAAAATTAATAAATAAAAACATTTCTACGTATCTATGCCTGTAAATTCTTTTTTACTTATTTTATAAGAAAAAAATATGTACGATGTGGTTGCACGAACTTGCTCTTATGTGCGATCACAAAAATGAAGAATAAAGCCCCGTGTTGCTATACTGATTTTTTGTTTGATTTTGTTTCAAAATGTTTTTTTATTAATATATATAAATAATGCCAGATAAAATTAAAAAAAGCTGCAGAACCAGACAAACATATAAATATGTGAAAACAACATTTCATCACGTTAGTTTTGATAACAATCCGACATTTATTTTAACAATCTTCTTTGCCAAAATTCCCTGAAATTAGAAATCATAAAATTATAAAGTACATTGAAATCCGTTTAGGTGGTATAAATTTATTTTGTATAAGGTAATTCTATTAACGACACTTTGATACATCTTTGCTTTTTTACAATGAACACAATCAAAATCACTTATTTATAGTTAAATTATTGCTAGAATTTAAAGATAAAATAATTTTTAAAACTCATCAAATAAATCTGAGTTTATCATTGCACTTTGTAGAAGATCACTTCCTTCCACTGAGCTTGATAAGGATGAGTGCGAAGCTATACTTCTTCGCTGTAGCGACTGAATAACATGCCTTGACAGAACTTGTTGTAATTCAGCCATAGCTTCAGCTGCCTCGATGTTGCTTAATTCTTCCAGCTGAATGGCCACACTGGTACCAAAACTTTCATATTTAGTTTTTCGTTCTGCAAAAAAAAGTTAAAAACCTTTGAAATACACAAAAAAGAAGTCATCTTATTAAGCAATTGTTTACCTGGCCTAGAATTTGTACTTTGTACAATGGCAGCTATGGCGTCCTCGTATCTTGCACTTCGGGCGCTCGATGATGATGTGGATCCCCCTCGCCAGCCCGATGACTGCCTCGCCGATGCTATTTGCATTGGTTTAGATGTTGATTGGGAAAGAGCAAAACATCAGCAGTGGCCTGCACACCCTCTTCAGCCTCTACAGCCTCCATAGCTCTCTCAAGTGTATCGTCCTAATTTTTTTTTTTTTCATTTATAATTTTTATGAAGTTGTTTATTACTTACCAGTGAGAAATTGTTCCGTGTTTTACGCAGCACAATAACTCCATCCAGGAATGAAAACTCACTGAAATAAAAAAGGTGAGACTCATAAACTTCCTCGTTTCCAGCACCAGAATGTTGAGAATCTGTAATTTTTTTTTTCAGCCACATAAGCTGAGCGAAGATTTGTAACTTTTTTTTTAACATCGATCACGTCCTTGTTCATTGCTTGGGATATGGATGCCCAAGCTTTGTTCTTCAAATCGTTCCTCTTGTATAGGTTGCTCTTGTAGTTCCACAAGCACTCCTTTTCCCTGTACAAGTTTATCAGGAGCTTGGTTTCATTCTGGGAAAGTTTCCACTCACTCATGATTGTGCTGTTTAAAAGGATTTGTCAAAAACGCATTTCTCATAAAAATGTGTTATTACCTGATTTAATCCTTTTAAATATATGAATCTAATAAAAAAAACTGCAAATGCCGACTTTTTTTAACACAGTAATTTTTTTTTTTGTTCGCGCCAAATGAATACTTGTCGGTTTGAGACACACAAAATAATGAAATTGAGATGTCATCCACACACAAAAAAGGAAAAAAAAACTCAAACGTCAAATTTGATATCAGACATCGGTGCATTGAATAAGAAGTACAGGAAGAGGCATATCGAGAAAAAAGTGAAGTAGTTTTCATAATTGTGTGAGTTACACAAACACAAATGCATTGGCACAGGGTTGGAGTGAAGGTAGACGGCTATTTGCTGGGGCGCCGAAAGGAATATTTTGCTAAATTTTTTTTGGGTGGTTTAATAAAAATATGTGTAGCTAGAAGTACTGGAATATGATTTCCATTTTCTCAGAAGTACTTATTCACATACAAAGGAGCATAGCTATTACTGTAAGCCTTAAAAGAAAAAAAACTTTTTTAATTTGGTTAAATTTATTCGATCAAATAAATAATTGAATGAGTTTTTTTTGATTTATTTCTGGCTGGATTATAATATCGAATAAAGTACACTTGAAGTAATAAAATTAAACTTACCTCTTACAGGAACCTGAAAACTTTAAATGGATAAATGAAAATATAGTTTTTAGTTTTATGTATAATTTTAATGAAAAAAAAACATTATCACAAATATTTTCCTTAGTCAAATACATAATTTGAAATCACAATTTATTTAATACATACATAGTTACATTCCCCTGAAGTGAACTGTTTTTGTCAATTTAGTTCTAATTGATAACTTTTCGTTACTTCGTGATGCAATATAAAAATATCTTGTCTTTAGAAATATTATTAAAAATATGTTCAGATAAAATTGGCATTGCAGAAGAAAAAAGTAATTTTTTTTTCCTGGAGCAGATTTTATGAAGTCACATTCACGGAAGTGACTTAAACAGACAAGGTATGAATACTTGATTTCATCCAACTCAAGAATTTCCATCCACTTTAGTGCTTTCCATTCATCTTTCGGAAATCTTGAAAATTATTAAAGTAGTAGAGCTTTTTTTACTTAATTAAAATCATCACAACTGGACACAAATACTTCTTGACGAAGATACAAAACCGACACGATAGACATGGACAATCGCAGAAATATTGAAAATACGTAGTATATTTCCAAAACTAAACCGCGGAAAAAAACAAAAACTTATCCGTCCCTGTACAATAATTTCTCATTTGACATTACAAGTTCATTTGTGCAACATGATTAAAGTATATTTTTATTTTGAACAATATTGCTATTTTTATCTTAAACTACCATGAAATTACAATATAAAAGTATTCTAAGATAACGTATTTACCAAAATAACATCACTTTAAGTTACTATTTGTGGAATATGAGCCAAGACTTACTTGTGAAATGAAAACTTTTTGTTTTTCCGGTTATACAAGTTTTTACAACTTTTCACACAGCACCTCATTTTGATTTATATTTTAATAATAATATGATTTAATTTTCAACACAAATTGGTTTTTATTTCACTTTTTTATTAGTTTTGTAGTACGTTTTTCACTTTTTTAAAATCTTTCTACTTCACAACACTAACTCTCAGCAAGGCAAAATGGCAGATAGGGTTCACTTTTTTTTTTTTTTAATTTTAATACTTCACTCACGTACACTGTATATGTGCTAAAAGCCTCTTCCTCTATTTCTTATTCAATGCATCGATGTCAAGACAAAATAGCAGAGAGAGATCGCTAACATCATATCATAAGATGAAACAACGCGACTCCATTAGACTTTTCATGTCAGGATGAGTATTCTGAGAGAAATTATCTCTAGTGGAGTCGGCCTGTTAACCTGCATCAGCTCTGCGCACTGCGCAATACATTTGCTTCAGGCACGAAGCGTGACTTTTTTGGAAGCGGAAGCACTTAACGTTGAACTTAAAATTAAAAGTCATTTATTCAAGATCATATTTTTTTTATTACTAAATCCAGTGCTGTTCCAAACGCTTTTTTCATTTTCAAATAAAAGACACGGCCAACAGTATAATTTATTTGTTTTAAGACAGCCCGATAACCACGAAAAAGTTTCATAGAATTGCATTGAAAAATGCTTTGTACATCGCTTTGTAACGGTGTTGATATTAACAAATGACTTCGGTCTACCTACCACCGTCTATTATAATTTTTTTCTCATCAAATTTTCTCGACGAGAATAGTTTATTAATTAAGCTTTCAATTATACAATTGCAGGTAATCATTTTGAACAAAACGCTAAAGAAAAAAGAAATCCTAAACTCCTTACACAAAACATTTACAGTTGACAATGCGATTTGCACACAACAGATAAAAAACATAACACGGAACACACAAGTGTTAAATGAACTTTTTTACCCCTTTGTCAATGAATAAGAAGAAGCAAATAACTCAAAACTCATATCTCTCCTTTCCTGCTCTACTTTTGTTTTCACAAATTTTCATAATGAGTTCACTCAATTCAATCTTCACTTCTTATGTGAACGCCAAGAAATTAAAAAATTTGCTTTGAAGGAGATTGAGTGAGAGTTGAGAGTAGGCGATATATCAGAATGCCTAGCTGGTATGCATTCCAAATATTTGTTTGCAAGCGCGAGTTTATAATGGAGTGATATTGTGCATTCCCCGTGGACATTTGCTTTGAACGAAACTGAGTGAGAGGTGAGAGTAGGCGATATACCAGAATGGGAATGCCTAGCTGGTATGCATTCCAAATATTTGTTTGCAAGCGTGAGTGTATAATGGAGTGACATTGTGCATTCGCCGTGGAATTGAAGGGATATTATGAGTTTTTGTAGTTTTAGTTTTGCATTGTTTCTTTTCTTAAATCGTATAATTTTTTGAATTGCTTAACGGAAGCACTCATTCCACTCAATATATGGACGCTTCGTCCCTGATTTGCTTCATCCTCATCACCCCAACAGCAGCCTACATCAACCTTGCTACATTTGGTTCATCAGCCTAGTGATTGAAAGATACATACGAATTCAACAAATATGACGATGAGTACCGGGTTACTTTATTCCATAAGAAAGCGTGTATTAAACAGAGAGGTGTCGAATGCAGTGAATAGTATATGAATAAAGAGGAAAGACAACAAATTTGTTCTATCCAGAAATGAATTTTATAACACGACTTATTCCGATGACCTTTTTTATTTTTTTCCTATCATTTTGTGTTTGTTTGTGGAGTGAGTTGAAAAGCAGTCGTGTGTGAATTTGCAGAATAGACCGCAGAGAGGGTAAAATAATGTTAGCAGTGCAGTGTGTGCAGGCGTATGATTTTATAAGATTCATGTTGTTAGGAGAAGGAGTTTGAAAGTATGTATATTATTTGTAAGTGGGAATTTCAAAAGGTAAGTCGGAAATAATCGACTTATATGGACGCCACGCCACTGCTACTTATTACTAATACCTAAACCTAATGTATGTAAGTCGGCCAGAGGCCAATCTAGTCGACATCAAAAACGTTTTCTCGTTCTTTCTCGTATCCCTTGGGACTCCTGCCAACGGAGTCCTAAAGAGAGTTTCTGATTTCTGAAATTTGATTTTAAATGTCCAGTCATCACAATATTGCTGAATCTTGTCGAAGTCACGCCGAAAAAGAATTCTGATGACCTTGACTTCTGGTGCTGCTCTGTACGCAATTAGATCGTCGGCGACTAAACCCCTCCCTGTTGAAGAGTTAAAAACAATTTTAAATATTAAATACGGTGCACAGTGTGCAACGTAATTATTCTAGGTGGGCAAAATAAATGTGCCTGCTATATCTTAAAATGAGCCTTGTTCATGGCTATAAAATTAATATTACTTTTCTCTCTTGCAAAGCTATATCGGGAAGAGCTACGTTATCAAAAACTTGTAAAATATAAGCAGTGATTTCATCAAGTCTGTTAGAACCTGAGTTCTATAACCAAGTAAAACTGTATTTTAAATTTCGAACTTCGAATTTTGTTTTATAATTCACTTACCGATTTCACAAAATAGTGAAGATTGACATTGTTTGACTTTTATTTTTTAAAAAATGTATCCCGTTAAACAAATATAATTAGTTAATTTAAACAATGAAAAAAAGTTTTATGAACCACAGATTATTTGCTCGTCACTCTTCACGAGAAAGAAAACAAATAATTTGGCATTTTTCGCTTGTATTTCTCCAAAGACATTAACGAAAATTTGACTTAACTTACACATGATATTTTTTGCTCTATACATTGGGGTGTTAAATGTGGATTATTTGTGTCATAAAATAATAACTTATTTTATAAACACAGAAAACATTATGAAAATTGACTTTTGCCAACCTATATTGGCAAAATTGCACATTGTGCGGTGGTAGAAGTCACATTGACTGCTTTTTCTTTAATGAACAGGGAATTGATCCAATTTCGCTCGTCGATGACGTTATTCGCCAAGTGTTTTCATTGAAACTGGTGAAACCAAGATTCTCCGATCGCTATTGCATGATGTCGTTCTCCAGATCGTGGTTCGGGTAAATGCTAGCATTCATCTTGTACAATGTACACTTGCTGGAAAGCAGCCCCGACGGCCTGCATTTTCCCTTGCTGATCTTCGACAGTATAGATGTCATCGTCAGAAGGACGTCTCTGTTCTCTGCCGTTCTCTGGAGCTTACGACACGGAAGAAAGTTTTGATCATTCCTTCTTAATATTTTATTAATTTGTGGAAACATACTAGGGTCGCTTAAATTTTGTTGTTTTGTTGTAGAGCTCCCTGATCAACTGATTTTTCATCGACGATTTCAGCTTTCTAATCTCCAGATCATTTGGGTCAGTAAACTGTCGTTACAAGAGTTTAGCTCTTGTCAGAAGTCCATTTCTTTTGTCTGTGTGGTGCGTCAATAGTTGTGTTGCGGTATAATTCGATTGCGGCAGCGGATTTGAACCAAATGAATTCCATTATATCCTCATTATATCCAAATGAGCCTTCAAAATATATTTATAAAATTAAAGACCTACGCTTTTCTTTGAGGTGAATTCAATTTTTACAGAAATTTTTTTCCACATTTTTTAATAAATTTTTTTTTCTTGGTGTAGTTTTCGTCTTATATTTCGATTGTTTCGCGAACAGATAAGATATAAGTAGGGGATCGGGGTGCTGACGTTTGTTTTAAACTCTCAGCAGTCATTACCAGTCTCATTTTCATTAACAATCATCAAAAATTGATTTTTTTCGTGGCGTATGGAACACGATTGGAATTGATTTTTTTTGACATTGTGCTGGTGTATCTTCGTGTACGTATAACGGTTCGGTAAAGCTGTCAAAATTCCAGCTAAAGATTTTTTCAATCTTTGAACATTCATAAAAAAAATTAAAAATTCGAAAACGAACTGAGAAGAAGTAAATCTCGCAGATTTTTGCATAATAAATGATGATGAAGGTAGCATAATAATCGAGGAAAGTATGGTTGTGCTAGAGAAGTTTAATTAATCACATTTTATATTTAATATCTTCAGTACAACTTCCAAACTAACTTTTTTAAGGTAAATAAAATGAAAAACTTGTATCTGTTAGGCTGACACCTGAAAGTTGTATTCGTATTACTGCAAAAGGGGGTAAATCTGCCGAAAAATCTAGATCTGCAAATTTGATTTTAAATAAAAAATTTACAAAATACCTAAACACGGGAAATCTTTGTTTTACCAGATCTAGATCAAAAATAAATTGATCTATTTTACCAACGAAAGACCACATTAGATATATATTTTATTTAAAAAGAAAAAAGCAGAAGCAATCTTGTAGGTATTCTTTGATTCATTGACTGATTTTATAATAGACTAGCCATGTTGTTTTGAAATCAAGAATCTGCTGGTCGGACAAACCATTTCAGGAATCTTTAGGCGGGAGAGGGCTACTTCCGGTACGGTTTCTTGCGACTTATCTAATATCTATCCAGATTCTAAAACGCTTGGTCGGAAAAGCAATATCAGGGAATAAAGGTTTGTCCGACCACGGGAATTTCGGGTTCAACCTATCCAATCTCGGTCATGGATGATATGGGTATCAAAACAAAAGGTACATTTGTCTTCTTTATAAATCCACTGGTCGGACAAAGATTTTCAGGGCATAACCCTTTGTCCGACCACTTTGAAGCAAAAAAAAAACATTTTTTCGGGAAAAAACTATGGTGATAAATCTATATTTTTATCAAGAAAATGATTGAAGGAAAATTGTTGGCGTACCGAACGAAAGGTATTTTTTTCCTCTTTATAAAAATACCGGTCATTCGAAGGTTTTTAAAAAATAAACCCTAGTCCGACCACTTTGAAGCGAAAAAAACATTGTTTTTTTGACTGCTGTTTCCTATGTGGTAAAAACCTAACGTAAATAATAATAATAAAAATGGTTGAAAAGGTATCATTCGAAAAGTATATTTTCCCTCTTAATAATAAACCCTCGTCCGACCACTTTGAAGCGAGAAAAACGTTGTTTTTTTGACTTATTCTATGGTCCTCAAATTAGCAGATCAAGGTCAATAGAACAAACTTTTTTTGATGGCATTAATTAGTGCTTTTAAGTGCTCCAAAAAAATGTTTGCGCTCCAATAGTTTTGGAAAAAATTAATGTTCTGCTAACTTGAGTTCAAGTAAGCAGAACAATTTTCGAAAAATCGTAAAAACCAACGGAAAAGAAACTATTTATCTAGTATATTATCGCCACTTGAATAGGACACCCTGTACACTCTTTTTGCTCATAACTCAAAAGCGGAATGATAAAATAATAGTACTTTGCCCGTTATCATTTTGCAACACTTTTCTTCTTTCTCTATGACAAATTGCAAGTTCTGGAAAATAGCCGTATTACTTTTTTTCTACTTTATGTTAACTTTCGTCTAAATTAAAGGAATAGTTTTGCGCCACTTGAATAGGCCATGCATTTAGTTTAATAGTTATCTTTGTTACGCGGACTCGTATTTTTCGTTGATCGAACTATTTTGTAAATTTCGATTATTTAATTTAAAAAAAAAAACGTGAAATGGGTCGAGGAAAAGTGTTGACCGAGGCGGAAAAAGAATAAATCAAAGCCTATAAGGACTCTGGCTTATCTATAATTGCCAAAATAGCTAAAAAAGTCAAGAGAAGCCGACACGTGATATTCAAATTTTTAGGTAATGAGCTTAAATATGGGAAAAACATGAAAGGCCGCACCCACAGTGTTCTTACTAATGCGGAAAGGCGGCTAATATTAAGAAAAGCGTCAAATTCTCACGACTCTTTGGCAAAAATCAGGGAAAAATGTGGTGTTAAAGCAAGTCTAACAACTATGCGTCGTGTTATTTCGAAAGCTAAACACATAAAAAGACTCAAAATCAAAAAGAAGCCACCCCTTAACCCAGTTCGAAAAGATCAACGGATCAATTTTTGCCGCGTACATGTTACCAGGTAACATGGCATCGAGTGGTCTTCTCCGACGAAAAAAAAATTTAATTTGGAAGGTCCCGATGTATATAGCTGCTATTTCCATGACCTTTGCAAAGAAACTCATTATCTGGACCTGCTGCATAGCAGAGTTGGAGGTGTGATGGTTTGGGCAGCTATTTCCTATTATGGCACCTGCAAACCACAATGAATGCGTTGTCTTACAATGGTATATTGAAAGAGGCCTTTCCGTACTTTCAAACCCTTTTTGGACCTCTGCCGTGGATTTATCAACATGATATTGCGCCAATACACATAGCCCGGTAGTTAAATCGTATAAACAGAGCCAAAATGTGGAGCTATTAAGCTGGCCGCCGTACTCACCGGACTTGAATATCATAGAAAATGTTTGGGGATGGCTGACACGTCAAGTATACGGATCAGGAAAACAATATTCGACTATAACCGAACTAACCCAAGCCATCGAATTGGCTTGGAGCTCGATTTCGCTAAATTGTTTGGACAGTTTGTATGTATCCCTTCCAAACAGGATGTGTGAAGTTTTGGAGCAGAAAGGTGGCTCAACACACTATTAAAACATTTTTTTTTGTTAAATAAAATACTCCAATTACCTCCAATTAAAGTAATGTTCGTAATAAAAAGAATAGTAATACTCTAAAATGGTTTTTTATTAAAGTGTCCTATTCAAGTGGTGTGAAATTTGGACCTCGCAGTTTGCCTGTTTTTGATCAATAATTTTTCATTAATACTTAAATCCTTAGCATTAAATCCTTTTTCAGGCGAAATAAAAACAATTAACTGAACTTAAGATTTAAAAAAAAAAATAGGTCTCTAGCACGCTTGGCTTGGGAACTATGGACGATAGAAAAAAAAACCTAAGGGGTGTCCTATTCATGTGGCGAGGAGTGTATAAGCTATTTGCTCTACAAATAAAAAATTTTTTTTGAAAATTTCAAAAAAAAAAAAAAAAATATTTTCATAGTTATCCATGTACTGCTAACTTTAATTCCATTTTTCTCAAAAACCATTAGAGTTTTCGACTCAAATTTTTGATTAGTGAATAGATCAGCTAGCACGAATTAAATGCTCCATTTTCAGAACTATTTTCCAAGATTTGATAAAAAACAAAAAAAAAATTATTTTCATAGATATATGTATATATGTATAATGTATATTATATACAGGGTGAGTCATGAGCAATGCGACAAAATGCTAGGGCGTGTAGGTTGCGTTGAGACAAGAAAAAAATCGCATGGGAGGGGGGGTCTATTCCCCTCCTTTTAGCCGGGAGGGACAGTTTTTCGAAAAAACTGACTTAAAATAGGAAAAAAATTATTTAAAATCAACGGCTTCATTCACAATGCTGTGCGATACGTTTTGAAAAGCCAATAACTTTTTCTTTCATTCTGTGTTTAAATAAATCTATTCTAAGAAATAGTTTTTGAAATATTAATTTTCAAAGTCAAAATTTTGAAAAAAAAAAATTGAAAAAATAATTTCAAATTCATTTTTTTCAAAATTATACGTGATTAAGTGCTAATTTTAATTTCAAAATTCAATGCTGTTATTAATTTTAAGTCAAAATAAGAAAACCGGATGCAAAAATTTTATGTCGTTCTCAAGAAATTAAAAAAAAACAAAACCACCTTTTTCTAAGAAAAACATTTATTTTTATTGTAACGAAGCAATTTATTTATTTATTTTGCATTAATCTTAGTTTTTTTTACTTTTTTTTTAATTGGAGTTTTATGAGAATGTAATAAAATTAAATAGTATTGGAATAACCCTGGATTAATATTATTTTCATTGATAACTTCTGAAAACTGACCTGTCAATATTTTTGCCTTGGCCTGCCCGCAGCCCATGGGTTCTACCTGTTATGGGGACAATAGGGACAATAAAACCGCATTTTTTTTAATGAAAAAAAAAAATAGAAAATTGCAACGCAAGATAAATAAAAGGCATTGCAGTTTTGCTTAGTAATTATTTCCAATTTGAATATTAACTCATTAACACGTAACGATGTCAAGCTCATACACCCGAGAAGAATTAACGGACATGCATTTCTGCTACGGTTTAGCTAATGGTCGAAGTCGTGAAGCCGAAAGACTGTACGCTGAAAGATATCCCGATAGGAGGTGTCCCCATCATAGCACGTTTCCAAGAATCCACCGACGTCTAAGAGATCATGGAGTGCTGGAGCATCGAAGAAGCGAAAGGCCAGTTTCTGATGAGTCAAGAATCTTAGATGAAAGAATTCTGGATTAAGTCCGAAATAATCCCTCCGTCAGTACAAGAAGGATATCCACTATGCTTGGAGTGTCCCAATCTAGAGCATGTCGAGTGTTCGGGCGGAAAATTTACACCCGTACCACTTTACGCCTGTTCAGGAACTCACCTCAAACGACAAGTTATTGAGAACCGAATTTTGTAGAACATTACTACTTAGAAATGAAACCGAACAAAACTATTTTAGAAGAATATTCTGGACGGATGAAGCACAGTTTACTAGGGATGGGGTTACTAACTTCCACAATTTACATTATTGGAGTAGCGCCAATCCACACAAAAAAAAAAAAACAAAACAAATCACAACACCGCTTTAGTTGTAATGTTTGGCTTGGTATTGTTGGACACACTGTGATCGGGCCCCGGTGTTTGAATTCCATTATTAATGGAGAATCATACCTGCAATTCCTACGAGACCTTTTACCCGATTTATTAGACAGCGTTCCATTGGTTATAGCAGATACTTTAATCTACCAACAAGATGGTGCTCCAGCACACTACAGCTTACAGGTGAGAAACTGGCTGGATGATCATTTTAGTGACCGTTGGATCGGAAGAAGGGGCCCCACGGAATGGCCGCCTAGGTCACCAGATTTAACTCCCCTAGATTTCTATGCATGGGGATTTATGAAGAATTATGTTTACGAAGTGGAAATAGTATCATTGGAACAACTGAAGTAACGAATTGAAGTCGCTGGAGTCAAATTGCAGGAAAATTTGTCAAGTATAAACTTATGTGAAGCCATTACAAGGAGATATAATCTATGCCTTCTAAACAATGGAGATCATATCGAGAATTTTTTATAAGTACTTCCAATAAAAAACATATTAAAAATAAAAGGAATAAAAAAAACTAAGATTAATGCTTCTTAAATTGCTTCGTTACAATAAAAATAAAAAATGTTTTTCTTAGAAAAAGGTGGTTTTAGTTTTTTTTTTAATTTCTTGAGAACGACATAAAATTTTTGCATCCGGTTTTCTTATTTTGACTTAAAATTAATAACAGCATTGAATTTTGAAATTAAAATTAGCACTTAATTACGTAAAATTTTGAAAAAAATTAATTTCAAATTATTTTTTCAATTTTTTTTTTCAAAATTTTGACTTTGAAAATTAATATTTCAAAAACTATTTCTTAGAATAGATTTATTTAAACACAGAATGAAAGAAAAAGTTATTGGCTTTTCAAAAACGTATCGCACAGCATTGTGAATGAAGCCGTTGATTTTAAATAATTTTTTTCCCATTTTAAGTCAGTTTTTTCGAAAATTGCCCCTCCCGGCTAAACGGAGGGGAATAGACCTCCCCCTCCCATACGATTTTTTTCTTGTCTCAACGCAACCTACACGCCCTAGCATTTTGTCGCATTGCTCATGACTCACCCTGTATATAATATACATTATATATACATAATATCTATGAAAATAATTTTTTTTTTGTTTTTTATCAAATCTTGGAAAATAGTTCTGAAAATGGAGCATTTAATTCGTGCTAGCTGATCTATTCACTAATCAAAAATTTGAGTCGAAAACTCTAATGGTTTTTGAGAAAAATGGAATTAAAGTTAGCAGTACATGGATACCTATGAAAATATTTTTTTTTTTTTGAAATTTTCAAAAATTTTTTTTTATTCGTAGAGCAAATAGCTTATACACTCCTCGCCACATGAATAGGACACCCCTTAGGTTTTTTTTTTCTATCGTCCATAGTTCCCAAGCCAAGCGTGCTAGAGACCTATTTTTTTTTTAAATCTTAAGTTCAGTTAATTGTTTTTATTTCGCCTGAAAAAGGATTTAATGCTAAGGATTTAAGTATTAATGAAAAATTATTGATCACAAACAGGCAAACTGCGAGGTCCAAATTTCGCACCACTTGAATAGGACATTTTAATAAAAAACCATTTTAGAGTATTACTATTCTTTTTATTACGAACATTACTTTAATTGGAGGTAATTGGAGTATTTTATTTAACAAAAAAAAATGTTTTAATAGTGTGTTGAGCCACCTTTCTGCTCCAAAACTTCACACATCCTGTTTGGAAGGGATACATACAAACTGTCCAAACAATTTAGCGAAATCGAGCTCCAAGCCAATTCGATGGCTTGGGTTAGTTCGGTTATAGTCGAATATTGTTTTCCTGATCCGTATACTTGACGTGTCAGCCATCCCCAAACATTTTCTATGATATTCAAGTCCGGTGAGTAGGGCGGCCAGCTTAATAACTCCACATTTTGGCTCTGTTTATACGATTTAACTACCGGGCTATGTGTATTGGCGCATTATCATGTTGATAAATCCACGGCAGAGGTCCAAAAAGGGTTTGAAAGTACGGAAAGGCCTCTTTCAATATACCATTGTAAGACAACGCATTCATTGTGGTTTGCAGGTGCCATAATAGGAAATAGCTGCCCAAACCATCACACCTCCAACTCTGCTATGCAGCAGGTCCAGATAATGAGTTTCTTTGCGGAGGTCATGGAAATAGCAGCTATATACATCGGGACTTTCCAAATTAAATTTTTTTTTCGTCGGAGAAGACCACTCGATGCCATGTTACCTGGTAACATGTACGCGGCAAAAATTGATCCGTTGATCTTTTCGAACTGGGTTAAGGGGTGGCTTCTTCTTGATTTTGAGTCTTTTTATGTGTTTAGCTTTCAAAATAACACGATGCATAGTTGTTAGACTTGCTTTAACACCACATTTTTCCCTGATTTTTGCCAAAGAGTCGTGAGAATTTGACGCTTTTCTTAATATTAGCCGCCTTTCCGCATTAGTAAGAACACTGTGGGTGCGGCCTTTCATGTTTTTCCCATATTTAAGCTCATTACCTAAAAATTTGAATATCACGTGTCGGCTTCTCTTGACTTTTTTAGCTATTTTGGCAATTATAGATAAGCCAGAGTCCTTATAGGCTTTGATTTATCCTTTTTCCGCCTCGGTCAACACTTTTCCTCGACCCATTTCACGTTTTTTTTAAATTAAATAATCGAAATTTACAAAATAGTTCGATGAACGAAAAATACGAGTCCGCGTAACAAAGATAACTATTAAACTAAATGCATGGCCTATTCAAGTGGCGCAAAACTATTCCTTTAATTTAGACGAAAGTTAACATAAAGTAGAAAAAAAGTAATACGGCTATTTTCCAGAACTTGCAATTTGTCATAGAGAAAGAAGAAAAGTGTTGCAAAATGATAACGGGCAAAGTACTATTATTTTATCATTCCGCTTTTGAGTTATGAGCAAAAAGAGTGTACAGGGTGTCCTATTCAAGTGGCGATAATATACTAGATAAATAGTTTCTTTTCCGTTGGTTTTTACGATTTTTCGAAAATTGTTCTGCTTACTTGAACTCAAGTTAGCAGAACATTAATTTTTTCCAAAACTATTGGAGCGCAAACATTTTTTTGGAGCACTTAAAAGCACTAATTAATGCCATCAAAAAAAGTTTGTTCTGGTGACCTTGATCTGCTAATTTGAGGACCATAGAATAAGTCAAAAAAACAAGGTTTTTCTCGCTTCAAAGTGGTCGGACGAGGGTTTATTTTCTGAAAATCTTTGGTTGACCAGTATTTTTATTAAGAGGGAAAATATACCTTTCGAATGATACCCTTTTCAACCATTTTTATTATTATTATTTACGTTAGGTTTTCACCACATAGGAAACAGCAGTCAAAAAAACAATGTTTTTTTCGCTTCAAAGTGGTCGGACTAGGGTTTATTTTTTAAAAACCTTCGAATGACCGGTATTTTTATAAAGAGGAAAAAAATACCTTTCGTTCGGTACGCCAACAATTTTCCTTCAATCATTTTCTTGATAAAAATATAGATTTATCACCATAGTTTTTTCCCGAAAAAATGTTTTTTTTTTGCTTCAAAGTGGTCGGACAAAGGGTTATGCCCTGAAAATCTTTGTCCGACGAGTGGATTTATAAAGAAGACAAATGTACCTTTTGTTTTGATACCCATATCATCCATGACCGAGATTGGATAGGTTGAACCCGAAATTTCCGTGCTCGGACAAACCTTTATTCCCTGATATTGCTTTTCCGACCAAGCGTTTTAGAATCTACACTAAAAGAATTTTTGGATCGCCGATTGGATAGATATTAGATAAGTCGCAAGAAACCGTACCGGAAGTAGCCCTCTCCCGCCTAAAGATTCCTGAAATGGTTTGTCCGACCAGCAGATTCTTGATTTCAAAACAACATGGCTAGTCTATTATAAAATCAGTCAATGAATCAAAGAATACTTACAAGATTGCTTCTGCTTTTTTCTTTTTAAATAAAATATATATCTAATGTGGTCTTTCGTTGGTAAGATAAATCAATTTATTTTTGATCTAAATCTGGTAAATTTTTTATTTAAAATCAAATTTGCAGATCTAGATTTTTCGGCAGATTTACCCCCTTTTGCAGTAATACGAATACAACTTTCAGGTGTCAGCCTAACAGATACAAGTTTTTCATTTTATTTACCTTAAAAAAGTTAGTTTGGAAGTTGTACTGAAGATATTAAATATAAAATGTGATTAATTAAACTTCTCTAGCACAACCATACTTTCCTCGATTATTATGCTACCTTCATCATCATTTATTATGCAAAAATCTGCGAGATTTACTTCTTCTCAGTTCGTTTTCGAATTTTTAATTTTTTTTATGAATGTTCAAAGATTGAAAAAATCTTTAGCTGGAATTTTGACAGCTTTACCGAACCGTTATACGTACACGAAGATACACCAGCACAATGTCAAAAAAAATCAATTCCAATCGTGTTCCATACGCCACGAAAAAAATCAATTTTTGATGATTGTTAATGAAAATGAGACTGGTAATGACTGCTGAGAGTTTAAAACAAACGTCAGCACCCCGATCCCCTACTTATATCTTATCTGTTCGCGAAACAATCGAAATATAAGACGAAAACTACACCAAGAAAAAAAAATTTATTAAAAAATGTGGAAAAAAATTTCTGTAAAAATTGAATTCACCTCAAAGAAAAGCGTAGGTCTTTAATTTTATAAATATATTTTGAAGGCTCATTTGGATATAATGAGGATATAATGGAATTCATTTGGTTCAAATCCGCTGCCGCAATCGAATTATACCGCAACACAACTATTGACGCACCACACAGACAAAAGAAATGGACTTCTGACAAGAGCTAAACTCTTGTAACGACAGTTTACTGACCCAAATGATCTGGAGATTAGAAAGCTGAAATCGTCGATGAAAAATCAGTTGATCAGGGAGCTCTACAACAAAACAACAAAATTTAAGCGACCCTAGTATGTTTCCACAAATTAATAAAATATTAAGAAGGAATGATCAAAACTTTCTTCCGTGTCGTAAGCTCCAGAGAACGGCAGAGAACAGAGACGTCCTTCTGACGATGACATCTATACTGTCGAAGATCAGCAAGGGAAAATGCAGGCCGTCGGGGCTGCTTTCCAGCAAGTGTACATTGTACAAGATGAATGCTAGCATTTACCCGAACCACGATCTGGAGAACGACATCATGCAATAGCGATCGGAGAATCTTGGTTTCACCAGTTTCAATGAAAACACTTGGCGAATAACGTCATCGACGAGCGAAATTGGATCAATTCCCTGTTCATTAAAGAAAAAGCAGTCAATGTGACTTCTACCACCGCACAATGTGCAATTTTGCCAATATAGGTTGGCAAAAGTCAATTTTCATAATGTTTTCTGTGTTTATAAAATAAGTTATTATTTTATGACACAAATAATCCACATTTAACACCCCAATGTATAGAGCAAAAAATATCATGTGTAAGTTAAGTCAAATTTTCGTTAATGTCTTTGGAGAAATACAAGCGAAAAATGCCAAATTATTTGTTTTCTTTCTCGTGAAGAGTGACGAGCAAATAATCTGTGGTTCATAAAACTTTTTTTCATTGTTTAAATTAACTAATTATATTTGTTTAACGGGATACATTTTTTAAAAAATAAAAGTCAAACAATGTCAATCTTCACTATTTTGTGAAATCGGTAAGTGAATTATAAAACAAAATTCGAAGTTCGAAATTTAAAATACAGTTTTACTTGGTTATAGAACTCAGGTTCTAACAGACTTGATGAAATCACTGCTTATATTTTACAAGTTTTTGATAACGTAGCTCTTCCCGATATAGCTTTGCAAGAGAGAAAAGTAATATTAATTTTATAGCCATGAACAAGGCTCATTTTAAGATATAGCAGGCACATTTATTTTGCCCACCTAGAATAATTAAATTGCACACTGTGCACCGTATTTAATATTTAAAATTGTTTTTAACTCTTCAACAGGGAGGGGTTTAGTCGCCGACGATCTAATTGCGTACAGAGCAGCACCAGAAGTCAAGGTCATCAGAATTCTTTTTCGGCGTGACTTCGACAAGATTCAGCAATATTGTGATGACTGGACATTTAAAATCAAATTTCAGAAATCAGAAACTCTCTTTAGGACTCCGTTGGCAGGAGTCCCAAGGGATACGAGAAAGAACGAGAAAACGTTTTTGATGTCGACTAGATTGGCCTCTGGCCGACTTACATACATTAGGTTTAGGTATTAGTAATAAGTAGCAGTGGCGTGGCGTCCATATAAGTCGATTATTTCCGACTTACCTTTTGAAATTCCCACTTACAAATAATATACATACTTTCAAACTCCTTCTCCTAACAACATGAATCTTATAAAATCATACGCCTGCACACACTGCACTGCTAACATTATTTTACCCTCTCTGCGGTCTATTCTGCAAATACACACACGACTGCTTTTCAACTCACTCCACAAACAAACACAAAATGATAGGAAAAAAATAAAAAAGGTCATCGGAATAAGTCGTGTTATAAAATTCATTTCTGGATAGAACAAAGTGTTTTCCTCTTTATTCATATACTATTCACTGCGTTCGACACCTCTCTGTTTAATACACGCTTTCTTATGGAATAAAGTAACCCGGTATTCATCGTCATATTTGTTGAATTCGTATGTATCTTTCAATCACTAGGATGATGAACCAAATGTAGCAAGGTTGATGTAGGCTGCTGTTGGGGTGATGAGGATGAAGCAAATGTATTGCGCAGTGCGCAGAGCTGATGCAGGTTAACAGGCCGACTCCACTAGAGATAATTTCTGTCAGAATACTCATCCTGACATGAAAAGTCTAATGGAGTCGCGTTGTTTCATCTTATGATATGATGTTAGCGATCTCTCTCTGCTATTTTGTCTTGACATCGATGTCTGATATCAAATTTGACGTTTGAGTTTTTTTTTCCTTTTTTGTGTGTGGATGACATCTCAATTTCATTATTTTGTGTGTCTCAAACCGACAAGTATTCATTTGGCGCGAACAAAAAAAAAAATTACTGTGTTAAAAAAAGTCGGCATTTGCAGTTTTTTTTATTAGATTCATATATTTAAAAGGATTAAATCAGGTAATAACACATTTTTATAAGAAAAGCGTTTTTGACAAATCCTTTTAAAAGCACAATCATGAGTGAGTGGAAACTTTCCCAGAATGAAACCAAGCTCCTGATAAACTTGTACAGGGAAAAGGAGTGCTTGTGGAACTACAAGAGCAACCTATACAAAAGGAACGATTTGAAGAACAAAGCTTGGGCATCCATATCCCAAGCAATGAACAAGGACGTGATCGATGTTAAAAAAAAAGTTACAAATCTTCGCTCAGCTTATGTGGCTGAAAAAAAAATTACAGATTCTCAACATTCTGCTGCTGGAAACGAGGAAGTTTATGAGTCTCACCTTTTTTATTTCAGTGAGTTTTCATTCCTGGATGGAGTTATTGTGCTGCGTAAAACACGGAACAATTTCTCACTGGTAAGTAATAAACAACTTCATAAAAATTATAAATAAAAAAAAAAAATTAGGACGATACACTTGAGAGAGCTATGGAGGCTGTAGAGGCTGAAGAGGATGTGGAGGGTGTGCAGGCCACTGCTGATGTTTTGCTCTTTCCCAATCAACATCTAAACCAATGCAAATAGCATCGGCGAGGCAGTCATCGGGCTGGCGAGGGGGATCCACATCATCATCGAGCGCCCGAAGTGCAAGATACGAGGACGCCATAGCTGCCATTGTACAAAGTACAAATTCTCGGCCAGGTAAACAATTGCTTAATAAGATGACTTCTTTTTTGTGTATTTCAAAGGTTTTTAACTTTTTTTTGCAGAACGAAAAACTAAATATGAAAGTTTTGGTACCAGTGTGGCCATTCAGCTGGAAGAATTAAGCAACATCGAGGCAGCTGAAGCTATGGCTGAATTACAACAAGTTCTGTCAAGGCATGTTATTCAGTCGCTACAGCGAAGAAGTATAGCTTCGCACTCATCCTTATCAAGCTCAGTGGAAGGAAGTGATCTTCTACAAAGTGCAATGATAAACTCAGATTTATTTGATGAGTTTTAAAAATTATTTTATCTTTAAATTCTAGCAATAATTTAACTATAAATAAGTGATTTTGATTGTGTTTTTGATTGTGTTCATTGTAAAAAAGCAAAGATGTATCAAAGTGTCGTTAATAGAATTACCTTATACAAAATAAATTTATACCACCTAAACGGATTTCAATGTACTTTATAATTTTATGATTTCTAATTTCAGGGAATTTTGGCAAAGAAGATTGTTAAAATAAATGTCGGATTGTTATCAAAACTAACGTGATGAAATGTTGTTTTCACATATTTATATGTTGGTCTGGTTCTGCAGCTTTTTTTAATTTTATCTGGCATTATTTATATATATTAATAAAAAAACATTTTGAAACAAAATCAAACAAAAAATCAGTATAGCAACACGGGGCTTTATTCTTCATTTTTGTGATCGCACATAAGAGCAAGTTCGTGCAACCACATCGTACATATTTTTTTCTTATAAAATAAGTAAAAAAGAATTTACAGGCATAGATACGTAGAAATGTTTTTATTTATTAATTTTTTTCCACTGATATGGAACGTCTCCATCAGTGACACAATAACGCACCAAATTTTCACGAATTCTTGATGCGTGTTTATAGTTGGAATGATCTTGTGTTGTCAGAGGTGACATTGTTTGTGGTAGAGTTTTAGAAACTAATTCAGTATCAGGAGATGACCTTATTAATGGCGAGAGAAAGTTGTGTAAAACACAACAAGCTTTAACCACAGCTTCGCAAGTTTCCAAACTCAGGTCAATAGGACGATGGAAAATTCGAAACCTCGATGCCAATCGTCCGAATGCCATCTCAACTGTCAGGCGGCACCGACTAAGCCTATAGTTTAGAACTTCCTGTTGTGTAGTTAATTTTGAATTCCGGCCAAAACCTTTCATAACAAAAATATTAAAAAATTATTGCTAGTAATAATATTTATTTTAAATGTTCTTTACCTTTCATTAAATGTTTATCAAGTGCAAATATATCATCCCCAACAAAAAAGTATGTCGTTTGACTTTCTTGCCCTTTCAATGGCTGTGCATTTGGAATATTAAGGCAATTTTTAACAATCCCATGGTAAAGACTACAGTTCTTAAAAATTATTACATCAGACGCTCTTCCATTTCCTCCAACATCTATGTACAGAAATTTGCTATGAGCATCCACAATGGCAAGCAAAACTATGCTGAAAAAGCCTTTATAATTATAGAAGTCGGAGCCTGAATGTGGCGGTGCTTTAATTCGAATGTGCTTCCCATCAATCGCTCCAATTGTATGTGGGAAATCCAATACCTATTGAAATCGTTGGCAACTTGCAACCATTTACTTTCAGTTGTAGGAGTCTTGAATGGAAAATATTTCATGAATTAAAAAAGAACATAACATTTCAAATGCACTGAATTTTTGGTCAACCTTCATGTTTTCACTTTGAAGAGTATTATATATTTTTTGTTTTGTATAAATTGTTTTGCGGGACACCCTTGATAAGAACTCCAACGATCTGTAGGAGTCACCAGTTCCAATGTACCTAAGAGTAATCGCAAGCCGAACTCTGGGTGTGATTGCAAATCGCATACTCGTGTCTTGCCTTTTTATTAACGGTTCAACCTGCAATCAATAAATTCGAAAACTAAAAAAAGTTATTTGCATTCCTACCAGAATAAGAACCGCGGTAAATCTGTCGATGGACATCCTACAGAAAATTTGATAGTCTTCTCCTTGATCCCAGAGTAAATCCTTGAGCAAATGTTGCTCAAGGTCATGGCGTCCCTTAGTGTAAGGAAAGGATTAATCCAAAAACGATGTTTCCGTTTAGCTTCCTGCTCTTCGCTCATTTCTAACTCTTCAAGATTTTCCAACACTTGCAGAGCTTTAAGTGTACGAATTGCACCATGTTCACGCATTCTTTTCGCCATCGCCCATAACCAACCGTATACAATTATTATTATTATTCTTTTGACAAAACAAATTATTATTAAATTGAAAAACAAACGAATTTCTACACAAAAGCCGAAAAATTGTGGGAAGAATTTTTTTATTGTTTGACGTTTTTCAGAGATGAATTCACTTTAACCTCTCTTGCTCAAATGAGATGTCAAGACATAAACTGCCCAGCGAAGAAAAAATTTAATGTCAGATAATAATAATTTTAATTAATAATTTTAATGTCAGAGATCTGGTTGGCGATACAGATATCAAGTGGAGTCGGCCTGTAAGGTAGGTTTCTTTTTATAAGAAAAGGTTATGCAGAAAAAAATGAAAATGAAATAACCCGGTCTACATCTGACTTTTTTGGTGAATTTGTATGAATTTGTATGCTTTGGGCTGATGTGTCAAAGGTTGCCACTTCAAGAAAAATATGCGCTGTATATAAGATTTACTGGCATAAGACATATTTTTGTCAGAAAGTACACAAAATTACTGCAATTTCCATAAAGTGGTACAACTGGCCTAAATGAATTCAACAGGTCCCAAGTGATGGCTTTTCTAATTTGAAAAACTTAGTTTACAAGCAGAACGCAGTGTGAAACTTAAATCGATTTTGTGTTACTTGTGAATTTAAAAAAAATATTGACAGTTAAATCTTTAAAAATTCGAAATAAAAGTGTAAAAAGTGTGAAAAGTTTTTTGGTAGTAAGATTCAGTTGTTTGATTATGGCTTTATTAAGTGTAGACTGTTGTTTAACAGATTTTCTCTTAGAGGAATCAAATAATTTTAATCAGCTTAGTTTTATGAAGAAAAAAAAGTTATAGTTTTAGGACGCCCCACCCCTTCCATTATAATAGATTTTAAAAGAAAAGATGGTTTCACTTCTCATTTCAATGTTTCATTATACCAAAAGTATACTTGGTTGACTGCCAGTTGTAAGTTAAATAAAATGTTTTGTTTTCCTTGCCTTCTGTTTTCCAATTCTCCTAGTGTTTGGAGCCGTACAGGCTACGCCGACATTAATAATTTGGTTAACTCTGCAAAAAAGCATGTCAAAACGGAAAACATATTCGCAGTTGTTGCATGAATTTGGCATTAATCGAATAGAAACCTCTTTAGGCAATTCTTTTATAGCGCACAACAAAACTGTTGAGAGGAATCGTAAATTAATGGAGGGTTTTATTGATACGGTAGTTCTTTTAGGCAAACAGGAGCAGGCATTCCGGGGTCACGATGAAAAGTCGGATTCCAACAATCGTGGAAATTATATTGAAACAATATTATACCTATCCAAATATGACACGTTAATGGACACTCATTTAGAACAGTGTTCAAGTGTACAAAATCCAATTTTTTCCGGTCTCTCAGATGACATACAAAACGATTTGATACACAGTATCGCTGCAGTTTTAAAATCTGAAATTAAGATTGAAATAAGTCAGACGCAGTTTGTGTCAATTATGATAGATGAAACACCAGACGTCAGCCATAGGGAACAACTAAGTGCAGTATTACGGTATTTATCGGAGGATGGGAAAGAAGAAAGGTTTCTTGGTTTTTTTTGACGAGCTGACAAAGCACATTTTGAATGGATTAGATATATTCTCTTGTAAAGAAAAGTTAATTGGACAATCTTACGATGGTGCGGCAGTTATGTCAGGGGAAGTGGGTGGTGTGAGAAAGAAAGTCCTTGATGCTTGTCCAATGGCTAACTTTATTCCTTGCTACGCACATGTTTTAAACTTAGTTTTATCGCGATCACTTGAAAATATATATGAATTAAAAGTTTTTTTTGGTAATATTAACACTATAGTCCGTTTTTTCAATAAATCAACTAAACGTTCAAATCTTTTGAAACAAATAGCCAACCGACGCATGGCTGGAGTTTCGGAGACTCGCTGGCATTATCATTCGCGAATAATAAACGTAATTTTAAATTGCAGATTAGATATTATTGAAACTTTTAACAGAATATTAGATAACCCTAACGAATGGGACAATGACACGCTTTCTATAGCCGAGAGCCTGTTAGTTAAATTAGAAAGCAAAGATTTTTGCTTTTTTCTCAATACTCTCTCCGAAATTTTTGCTAAGACTGATATTCTTTTTAATTTAATTCAAAATAAGCAAACGGATGTTGAATTTGCAAAAAGAGAAATCGAAAGTTTCGAGTCTTGGCTTTGCTCTGACTTTCTGAACAAATTTGAATCAATTTTTGAAAGTTTGAAGGATTTTGCTGAGCCGCCACGAAAAAGAAGAATGCTCGAAACCGATTCAAAAACACACTACAAACGTCTTTTTGTAGAAATAAAGGACAATATTGTATCCTAAATTAATTCAAGATATAAATCCTTTACAAGTTTAATTTTTTTAGATTTACAATAAATCGAAATATGATAATTTTGCAATTTCAAATCCAGATGAAAAAATATCTTCCCTTATAAATTTTTTCCCTGGAGTTTTCGATTTTACAGCTTTAAAAAACGAACTTAGAGTTTTATATACAACACCTTCTCTTCGACACCTTGAAGTTCTAGCACTTCGTAAGCATTTTAAAAATGAAATATTGCATGACACATTTCCGCAAATTTTTAACTTGAGTAGTTTATTTTTAACACTACCGATGGAGAGATCTTTCTCTAAAGCGAATTCATACACATCTAAGAAATTCGCAAGGAGAAAATAGGCTTTCTGATTTAGCACTACTATCTATAGAAAAAAAAACTTCTTTTAAAAATAAAAAGTAGACCTGAGTTTTACGAAAAAGTTCTTGCTGAATTTAATAAAAAAGATCGTAGAATAGCCTTAGAATATAAATAAGAATAGAACAGTTTAGTAAAACTTTTCACATTTTTAATTTATTATTAAAAAAAATGTCAATTTATATTTGTTGTATAGGTATATCTTATGAAGAGTTTAATTTATTTTATTTATTTTTTTAATTTATTAATGAAGAAATATTTGTGAAGTTCCTTTTTTTTTTTTTTTAAATACCAAAATTTTATTTAAGATATCGCATTTGCATCTGCCAAAAAGGTTTCTTTCGAAGCCGCTTTTATTATGCCTTGTGCTCATTGTAACTTTCTACATTAATGACTTGATGGTATAACAAAATTGGCTTGAATTGCTCAACTTTTTAAGCTTGATAAGCAGATATACATTGCACGAAAAAATTTCAAACATACATTTGCAGTTTACTTTTCTGGTGGCTAATTTTTCTTCGACTTACCTTTTGAGATTATTCACGCCACGCCACTGATATATATAGGTTAGGTTAGGTTATTGGGCTGACAATTGATGTAGCTATCGTCACACTTAGATCAATGTAGATCCATTGTGTTACCCTTGAGTGTAATTACTCTTTTCCTGATAAAAACCTATGTGTTCTATAAGTCAATCAAGCCATTTAGAGGCATTGATGAAATTCAATATTTTTCTGGTGTATTGGATAAGTCTTCGAGATTATCAAAGAAGTATCTACCAAGAAATTTCCTTCTTTGTTGACAGAGCGCGGGACAGTGACAGAGAAAATGCGTTGTGTCTTCGTGCACTTCTTCGTCACCACAACCCCTGCATAAGTCGTCTGTACTGAGTTTCATTTTAAGTTTATGGTATTTCAGTAAGTTATGTCCGGTGATTGTGCTCGTAAGAGAGCGAAGGGATTTCTTACTAAATTGCATAATTTTGTCCGTCTTCTGTTTATTAAAACAGGGCCATATTTTCCTAGTAGTATCACAGGTGTCAAGTAGACTCCACCTTTCATTGGATTTCTCTAGAATTAAATCTGAAATTTTCTTTTTAATGTCGCAGGGTGGGATATAGACTAGCTCTGCTTGACTGGCGTCAAGCGCTGATACTTGCCTTGCTAACTCATCGGCTTTTTCATTACCCGGTATCTCGCTGTGCCCCGGGACCCAGCAGAGTCTAATATTATGCTGCGTGCCAAGAACCCTCAGTTCTTCGCGGCAGCAAGTAACAAGCTTCGATTTAATAATATCGGCAGAAATGGCTTTTATTGCCGCTTGGCTATCAATGTAAAAGGTGATATCAGCCCGTGGTATCGCCATCATTGATACCTGTCTAGCAGCTGTTGTCACTGCCATGACCTCCGCTTGGAAGACACTACTATAATTTGGGAGCCTAATTGAGTTGTTTAGCTCAAGAGATTCTGAGAAGAAACCTGCACCAACACCCGTGTCCATTTTGGAGCCATCTGTATGTATTGCTATTGCAGATTCACTGGTGTATGGTTCATTGTTTAACCATTCTTCTCTGCCCGGAAAAGCAGTTTTGAATGGTTTATGAAAGTCAAATTCGGGTGTTATATAGTCCGTGATGATACTATCACTCGAATATTTGTGAAGAATCTGAGCATGTCCAGGAACTAGTCTTAGCCGTAAGGCGCTATATGCTGCGGATTCTTGTACGAAGAGGTCGCTAATAACGCAAGGTCGTCAGCATAGGCTACTACCTTTACTCCACAGTATTTCAGATCGAGTAGGATTGAGTTCATAACTAGCACCCAAAGAAGCGGTGACAGGACTCCTCCTTGTGGGGTACCTCTAGATGTGTTTACTCTCATCTTTATACCTGCTAGTTCCGAGTTAATTTGTCTGTTTTTTAACATGCACATAACCCAATCTATTATACAATTATCGACTTTATTGTCTACCAGGGCTGTTTTTACTGCTTCATTCTTCACGTTATTAAAGTCACCTTCAATATCGAGAAACGCAGCAAGGGTATATTCTTTGTCGCTTAGAGTTTTTTCCACCGTGCTAACGACGCTATGAAGAGCGGTTTCTACACTCTTCCCCTTAGTGTAGGCGTGCTGAGCTGGGGATATTTCAACCAGCTTCAGAGTGCCTCGAATATGTAGGTCTATCAGTCTTTCAAACGTTTTAAGAATAAACGATGTCAGACTGATTGGTCTGAAGTCTTTTGCTTCTGTGTGGCTGGGTTTGCCAGCTTTTGGAATAAAAACCACTTTAACATCGGGCCATGATAAGGGAACATATCCCCATTTTATACTGTTAATAAATATATTTTTCAGGAGCGGTATTATAAGGGTTTCGCTTTTTTGTAACATCATAGGAAATATGCCGTCGAGCCCAGGGGATTTATATGGAGAAAAGGAATGGAATGCCCATCTGATCTTTTCATCCGTTATAATGTCCGATGGTACAGCGTGTTCCGTGTAGGATTCTGTTTCCAGATTGCTGTCTTTTGACCCGCAACCTGGAAAGTGAGTATTTATCAAGTGTTCAAGAGTCTCATTGCAGGATTCGGTCCAGCTCCCAGTGGGTATCTTGAGAGATCCGTTTCGCTCTTTGAGTTTCTGCTTTAAATTTTCGCTGACTGTTTTTATATATATCCCAGTCATTATCGTTTCTAGTACTCTTAGCAGCAATGAAAAGTTTTCTCGTTTCTTTTCTCAAATTGCTGAGTTGTAAGGTCCACCATGGTGGTTTCTTTTTTCACTTCCCTAAGTGTTTCAGTGGACAAGTTTTCTCAAAGGCGTCATTTAGAATCACCCTGAGTTCGTCAGATGCATGGTCAATATGTTTGGGTTCTTGAATCACAGTGTTACTGAGATTTCTGCTTCTCATCTCAAATTCCTTATTAAAGAGATCCCAGTTAGTATTCCCGAGATTCCTATAGGGTTTCGGAGTTTCCACTGTATCGTTTATGAAGAAGCCTATAAGTTTATGGTCTGAGTATGATTCCTCCTTGAGGACATTCAATTGATCGATAGAAACTGTGTCTGCGTTATTAGTAACAGTTATATCGATCACTTCTTCCCTATTTTTAATAACAAAAGTGGGCTCGTTGCCCCTATTTGCGACTAGTAGATTATGTTCTATTATAAATTCAAAAAGAGACTCACCTCTAACGTAAGTGTCGGTGCTTCCCCATTGAGCATGATGTGAGTTAGCATCACATCCAAGGACCAAGTCCCATCTTTCATCAGCTGCTCGCTCCACAAGCTGGCCTGTGAGATCTGCAGGTGGCCCCTCAGTCCCTTCGTATGGCATATAACAGGATGCCAGTATGAGTGGTGGGAGCCCGATCCGCTCTAGCTTCACGGCAGTCTGATCTGTATTGCTATACGTAGATAAAAGAAAGAGATTAAACTGTTTCCTGGCTACAATGCAAGTTCTGAATTTACTGTTTGCTACCGCTTGTTCAGTTTTGAACAGCGTAAGTCCCTTTGAGTGTAAACCCTTAATTATGCCACCTGGTCCAATCCAGGGTTCTTGAATAAGGGCGATATCTATTTGTCTACTCTCCATGAGGTAGACGAGGTTGGCGCTGGCGGCTTTACTATGTTGAAGATTAATTTGTATTAATTTCATTTTCATGTACATTAAAAACCTCCCGCCTCTTACTTACTTGATTGTTCTGCTTGGCTATTAGTCTCAGTTTGCACCGGTTTATCCCGATGCGCACCTTGAAGCCAATTTTCTTCAGAAGTGGTATAGACTTGTGACTAAGCTGCACAACCACTTCTGTACCGTCCTTCGTCTGCTCCCCTATCTCAAGCACCTTCCATTTCGCACTGAGTTGGTCGGTGTTTAGAGATTGCAGATATCTTTAAATCCGATCTCTCGGGATGGTCGGACCCAGTAGCATCATCTTCGCCTTAGGTTTGTTGAGGTCTTTAATTTCCTTAACACCTATAAGGCGAAGGTCAGCGTTAGGCCAGGGAGCTACCGTTCTTTTGACGAAGTCCTGCAGCCAAACGAGAGTGTTGCCGTCCTCGCATGTCAGCAGCTTGAATCCTTGGACGGTTCTTAAGCTACCGAAGAGGGGCGGTTGCCCATTCTTAATGATAGCATCGTTCACCTCGTCCAGGATTCTGACTTCCATCAATTGCCATTGATCGCTTGAAAGTTTCCGAGAAGGTGTGTTAAAATCTGCAATAGCAAATTGCCGCTTCTCGATGGTCCCTTCCGTGATCAAGGTCTTTGGTTTTTTTGTTTTAGGTGAGGGGTTCGTAGGCGAAGATTTGTCGTCTTGCCTAGTTCTTTTAAACGCCGTTGAGCTTGGTCCGGGGTGGGGCAAAGTGCCAACCGTCTCCCTTACCGTCCTCAAGGTCTTTGTTCTTTGGTTAGTCGTTTTGTCAGTGGTCGTCAAAGTCTTAAGTCTTTGAGTAGCATTGTCCAACGCTAGCTTCTCCCTGGCCGTTAAGGTTTCGGGATTCTTGCTAGAAAGACGTCGGACAATCCTCTCAGCGTTGCGTCTTCTCTTCCTCTGTATACGTTCATTGAGACTTCCAGCTCTCTGTGAGGCCTTGGTCTCAATAACGGTGTTCGTCGTCGTGTTCGGCAGCGGAAACGAAAACCAATTTCAACGCCCCATAGTACGAAATAGCTCCCCCTTAAACCATTGCTCCTACTTGCTTCGAATGGTGACGAGTCAATAACTTCCTAAGATCACGGAAGTAGTTATTGTAACCATCGGGCCCATCCAAATTAAACCTTTTTCATCTAAAAAAAAAAAACACATTCCGCCAATTAAGCTCACTTCCAGGGTTGATATCCCTTGCCATGCGGAAGCGTCCGAATTCCAACCGCTGCTCTTTTCTTACGGTGGCGTTTAGTGGGGGCTTTTAAAAATTTTTTTTTATTTAAGATGATCTGCCCCCAAAATAGTTCGCCGAACATTTGATATGCAGGCAGTTATCCCCACTTTTTCCCTTATTTGCTTGTGGACACTGCTGAGTTTGAAGCTATTCTTATAATTTTTCTTTTGTTATGAAGTGACAAAAGTGTTTTTGTCCTTCCTTTATATTTTTTTCCATAAGAAGCACTTAGTCTCAGATCCGGCTGCTAAATTCCTACATTAATAATGTAGATTAATAAGATTTAACTTTTAAGTATTTTTACAACTAGGAGAAGTCAAATTTCATGGGGTGCCAATTAAAAAATGGCCGCTAGTATTATTAATTAAATTATTATCAATTGATTTTTGGAATTAAATTTCGTCTATAACGTAGGGAAGTAAAACCTACACGACATCAAAATAGGGTATTCAAGGAATCCGAAAAGTTATGGTTGCTGCTGATTGCTTAGCCGCAACCTCTAGGCAGCCAGGTGTAAACAGTTATAATTTTGTTAAAAAATTTCGTTCATAACGTAGACTCATTTCATTTATACCACATCAAAGCTCATTTTTTCTGTTTTTCATGATATAAGGTTGCCTATATAAAAAAAGCCGCAACTCACAGTTGCCTGCCCTTTAAGATGCTAGGTATCAAAAATAAAATGACAGAGAGCGAGCGGACGACGCTACTTGTTAGATAAAGATGCTAAATGCCTGAATGTGTTTGAGCTATTGCGCATGCTCCGATAAATAGGATTATTAATATTATATTAATACTATTAATTTTGTGATAACATCACTTCTGATAATCTTGTTATAGCATATACCTACTGCTGTTAATGCATAGCAGTTAAAAAATGTCTAAGTGTTTTTTGTGCAGTAAATCCGACCATGTGCTACAATTTAGTAATGCATCATTTAAAAATTGCTATTCAATGTTGTTATTTCGTCGAAAAAAAAACCATAAATATTTTGATTTGATATTATCAGTCGAATCAACCGATTATTTCGGTTATCATACTGAGTGTCTCAAAAAATTGACTATTTTAAAGCACAAAGATAAAGAAGAATTTGAAAGTTTTTGCAGAACTTTAACTGTAAGTAAAAATTTTGATTTAATTTAAATATTATCTTGATTACTAGTATATGAATATGACTAAATGTAAATGTTGCAGACGTGAATTAATATTTAATTAAAAGAACAAAGAGTCAATATTTTTCGAAGATAAAATTTTTATGTTTTATTTTATACGTTGTAAGAATGATTAATACCATTAAAATTAAATCAACTCGACTAACTAATATTTCAATTATAAAAAAAATTAATAGATATTAAATCAATTAAACGGATTCACATAAAGATCTTCTATTATGTACATGTGACTATTCAATTTTTAATTTATACACAGTTCCTTTATTATTTTTAACTCTAAAAATTCATTATTATTTGACTTGACTTCAACTTACCAATGAAAATAAGTAAATAAATTTAGGTACAATTCAGTATTTGCTTTGTATATGAAAAGCATAGTACTATCATGGTGGAAGTCGAATGCGGCGACATCTAAAAA